>CATIWQ010118553.1:0-31130 GCA_949673415.1 Euphorbia schlechtendalii | reverse complement strand
TTACAAACTAGAATTTTTCTAAAATGCAGAAACTTGATCATTAGTAGCTGAATACTAGCTGCATACTAGATAAATACCAGTTGGACATTTTTTAACTAGTTTGTGCAGAATGAAAGCTTAAAAAAATGTCATTACTAGTTGTTTACTAGCAAAATGCCAGTAGTATACCAGCATAATACCAGTTACAAACTATAATTTTTCTAAAATGCAGAAACTTGATCATTAGTAACTGAATACTAGCTGCATGCTAGATAAATGCCAGTTGGACATTTTTTAACTAATTTGTGCAGAATGAAAGCTTAAAAATATTTCATTACTAGGTGTTTACTAGCTAAATACCAGCAGTATACTAGCATAATACTAGTTACAAACTAGAAACATATCGCTGTTGATTTCCATGGCAGGATCTCCATTCTGTAAGTTATAGAATTCAAAATTCAGTTCGCATTGTTCTCAAATATATGCTTGTAATTCGAAAATCAATTTTATTGAGCTCAGATACTTGTTTGGTGGAGATGTCAAGAAATCGCGATTTTATTTGAGTGGAAACAGAGAATTTTGAGATTGAATGATTCTGATTTGATGATCATGTTTAGTAGTTTCTTGAGAGAAAACAGAGAATTCGAGTATCAGATTTTCAGATTTGAAGTTCGCGTTTAGTGTTGGGAAGAAACTGTCATTTTATATAAGACGTATAAAGTGTAAAGAGGAAGTTTAAATTTAGTACTGAATGGTAGCTTTCAAACGGAACGTAAAAAATGTAATTTTGAAACATTTCCAGTACAATTATAAAATTTGCCCATACAAATATGGTTGTAATATACATGGTACCTAATTTTTTTGTTTCTTTGTAATTCTATAGGAGGTTGTTACTTATCTCAAAGAAAACAATCGATTTATTTAAACCAGGTTAAATTTTGGGGCAGTAAATTGCTAAAATAAGCAGTATTTTCCTAGAGATCATCCATAAGTTCGCCCCTTTTTAGAAGTGTCACCAACTTCTAGATGTTATTCCAATTTAAATAAGTTCCTTGGTGGCAACAATTCCCTTCGAGAATCCATTAAAAAAATGTAATAATTAATAAAGAGAAAGGGAGAGATTCACTGCATTAAACTTGGTAAAGTAACATACAAAATGCTTTATATTGGAGGTGAACTTGCATCCTTTCATCTATTGTAGTTGGTGGATTCCGCTATGATGAGTATTTTCGTTAGTTAAGTAACTGTTATATATTACTACTGTGTTTCTTTTTGTACGACTTTTGTTCTTTTTTTATTTTAATAATATTTGACTTGATTGTTAGTTTTGGTCTCGAGGATGTCAACTTGTTAGAATATCCGCCCTTAGCTCCAATCTTCATTTTCATTTAAAAATATTGTTTACTTCATTCATACTAAATAGTTAAAAGATTTAAGGTCTTTCCCTGAAAGATGACACTTGGTGTGGCGTAATTAGGGATGACAATGGGCCGGATCTGGATCTAATTTGGACCCATATTTCTATCATTTCAAGGTTGGCCCAAGGTAGATGGTACTCGTGTCAGCCTTGAAATGATGGAAATATGGGTCCAGATCAGATCCAGATCCGGTCCATTGTCATCCCTAGGCGTAATGCATCAACATTTTCCTAAACTTGGCTCAGAAAAACCGGATGACACCTTGAAGTTACTAAAGGTTCATATACCCCCTTAAGTTGGCAATTTCGAACCAGTTAACCCCCTCAATACCACGTGTCAAAATCTGGTTAGTTTGACTTTTCAAAGATGTCATTTTCTGATTTTTCTCTCTCCAACTAGAAGTTGATACGTGACATTGAGGGGGCAAATTGATGCATTTTTACCAAGATAAGAGGTTAAAACTAATCATTTTAAAAGTTGAAGGTGATACCCGATTAGGGCCTATTAGAGCATTTGGCCCACTTGGTGGCCGCTTTTCATGGGTGACATGTGTAATAGTCATAGTTATATTATAGTTTTGTGATAGCTGTGTAGCCGTAGCTATAGTTAGTGTAAAATTATAGTTACAGTTGTGTAATAGATTTAATAATGTTATAGTTATAATTATAGTGCATAACTGAAAAATAACTAGACCATTACATAATATGACTATAAGATAATGTACAAATAACATGACTATAAGATAATATACAAATAACTTTTCATTGGAAGCTTACGATATCAAAAATTCATAAAATGCATGTTAAAATTAATGGTTTGTAAAATAAATTTAATATAAAATAATAAAAAAGCAAAATTGGACAGCGAAATGTGATGGAAAGAACACGAAGTATTTAGGAAAACTGAAATTGAAAGGAAGAAAAACTCTTACTTGCTAAGTTATTTTCATATAAACACTAAAAAATTAATATCTTATTTTTGTGCATTTCCCTTACAAAAATTCTATGTTTTTCACGAATAAGAGTGTTGGGCCAATCAAAGCTCTTGGACTTGTGCTTATATTTTTCGTGTACAATGTCTTCAAATTGAAACTCAACATCTGTTAAGAAGATGCTAAAAGTGAAGAGATGATTTATCACATAAAAACTTAGTTTAAATATTTTTATATTTAATGGTGTTTTAAAAAGTGCTAGCACTAGTCGAGCGGTTGGAGCATCTTAAGATCTAGGTGAGATTAATCCGGGTTTAGGCAGGGATCAGGAGGATTAAAATTTTTAATATTTATCAATGAATTAGAATAATAAATTTAACTAATATATAAATATTTGTATAATAAAATTAAATGTAGGAACATTTTTCTGAATTTTGACAATACTTTTCTTAGATTTGGCAATGCTTTCATAGGTTTTGATGACATGATTTTAAATTTTGACAACACTTTTCGCCTTAAACGCCTTGGAACGTCCGATAATATTTAGAAAATATATATCAAAGTAAATACATAAATTCTCTTTGTGAGTTGGAAATTAAAAATTTGGAAATTAAAAATATTACTCATTTCACTTTAAGAAAAAAAACTCAATTTTTATTAACCTTAACCTCTCAACTCCTCAATCAAATCTTTTTATTAACCTTAACCTCTCAACTCCTTAATCAAATCTTTTTGCTCCGACTCTTCAATCCTCAATATCTTAACAAAATGAACATAAAAGTCATGGCGGAGCAGCAAAGCCTGAGATGTAAAGCATCATTCTTTCTCAATTATATATTGCAACCTACTTATAAAGTTAAACCAATCATTGCACGGATGAAGTTACCATTTGTGCCAATGATTCAAGATAACACATTTATATCCACGACTTCCAATATTCAATTCATTCAACTAATGTTTTTCTTATTACTCCATCCATCCGTCTACTAAATATTATCATTTTAAAGGAATTTTGTTATCTCTTTCTTATTATCATTTATATTTCTAATATGTTTAATCTTTAAGTTTTCCATTCCTACCCTTATTAATTTGTTAACTTTCAAGATAACTATATTTTAATCTCCAATTACAAGATTAGAAGATTATAGAAATCAATATTTAAACATATCAATGAAATCTTGAAAATAGAGTAAGACATTTATAAAATGATAAATTAATAAATCAACTCATTCGATTTATTATTATTTTAAAAACTGTGAATTAATTAAAACGATAATATTTAGTAGAAGGAGAGAGTATTAGTTTTCATAAGTTGTAATTTATTTCGAGAAGTTTTTACTCTGAAGTTCCCGAGTGCTTATTTTGATAAACTGACAAGTATAATTGTCCGTGACTTATAAAGCTCTTCGTGCTTTAAAAAATTTATTTAGTTGGTTAAAAAAATAGAGAATAGTAATCTCTCAATTAGCATTACAAAAAAAGTAAAAATGAAATAAAAAAACATTATATGCCACGCAACTTTGACAGAAATATACAAATTTAAATCTTTTATCCCCATTATTCTATCCCAACCATGTCCCATGTATGAATTATAAATGTGCCAATGAAAAAATTATTTTAAAATGTAAGAAAATGAAAAAGGAGAAAAAAATGAACAGAGTGGAGCATGGGGCACAGTGTTAGGGAAGAGTAGTGTGAATAGAAGATTCAAGTCTGAAATATACTCCTGCTTCGTAGCCATGATAATAGAGAATAAATAACCAAGCCAAAACTGCACAAAAATATTTTGCAAATATTGAATGAAAATTCCAGAAATTCCAATACATGCCGAAAAAACAAGCAAAATGGGCAAGAGAGGAATTTGTAATGCTAAGTTTTCAAAGATGAAGCCCCACAACTACAATCTGTTAAAGGAACAATAAAAGCTAAAAATAGAAGCTAGAAACCAAAAGATAGATAAGCTGCAACAATGGCAGCAAAAGGAACAGATATATTGTCATCTACAGTGTGAGGTGTGGAAATGGACTCGACTGCTGTTGCCACTAAAGCAACCAAACCAACCCTTTGAATTGTGGTCATCCAATCCAACTCCAAATATCCCAATGCTGAATAATAGTACAGCATCCTTGTCATAGGTAGACACAATAATGCATGTCAATTTCCATTTACAGCATCCCAAAACCAACATTCTCACCTCTATGCTATTGCTTATTATTCTTTTGTTATATTAATGCATCAAATCACCCCGTGAACTTTTGTCCAAAAAAACTATTTGCCACCTTGAACTATCAAAAGTTCCAGATACCCCCCGAACTTGCAAAGACTGCATCATTTTCCCCCATCTATGCCACATGTTAGCTTCTGATTAAAGAGAGAAAAATGACATCTTTAAAAAGTTAAACCAACTTGAAACTAACACGTGGCAATGAGGGGGCAAACCGGTGCATTTTAAACACATTCAGGGGGTATCTGACACATTTGAAAGTTTACGGTGACAAGTGACTATTTTGAACTTTTGGGGCTTTGCAATTATACATTTGGTATCTGACATGAAAATTTGGCACATTTTCAATTTAACAAAATTTTCTTAGTTTAAACTTACCAAATTTACAATACATTACCGCAAATGTACAATATTTTTATGAGACAGCCCCAAAATATAGCAAATCTCCATATGTTAAACACCAATTGTGCAATTGCAAAAATAGTAGGAGCCAAAGAGGCATAAGATGGATAGATCAAACCCCCAAAATGTTCTGTGAGTAAAAAATGATCAAATCATTAATAAACATGATTTTTACAATTCACAACCAACTATCAGTTACTTGGGCCTTAACGTGTCAAATTGAAATTTCAAGAATGTGATGTGTAAAACCCACACTATTTTTAAGGGTCCCAAAATGCTGTATTTCAAGAAAATAAATATGAAGAGATGCCTGAAATGAAGAAAAATACCCGATTGAAATCAAGAAACCAGAGATGAACATTGAAATGCTACCCGCCCAACTCTTCTGTGGATTGTAAGGAATTTTAATTGATCCAAATCTTCTTCCAATGATATCAGCCACACCTAAAAAAGTACATTTAAGTTTGATAAAAAGACGAATTGACGAACCATTTGCACCTACACTATCCACAAAATGCTCTTTTACCCATGGACTATTGATTCTGGCCATTTGAACTCTAAAATATTACAATCTGATTTATTGTCACCGTTTTTCTAGCGACGCTTATATAAAATTTATCAGCTTTCAACTAAGTATTATACCAATTTGTTGAATTTATGAAAAGGCTTGATACATCATCAGTCGGCTTTAAAAAGATCCATGTTACGTGAAACCCTTTGCCCCTATCAACTTTTAATAAAGCACCGGTTTGCCTCCTAAACGTCACGTGTCAGCTTCTGGTTGGTTTGACTTTTCAAAGACCTCATTTTTCTCTCCCAAACTGGCGCACTTTTGAAAGTTGAAGGGGACAAACAGGAGCACTTTTTCAAGTTAAAGGGGTAATAGGGATCTTTTCAAAGTTAAGGGGGGCATTAGATGATTTGAGACAAGTACAGGGGGCTAATGATGAATTAGGCCTTATGAAAAAGTAGCATATTATGCATCACTTTTTATAAAAGGCGCATTCATAAGGAACATGATTGATACTGCTAAAAAATGTGATATTATAGGACGGAAATGTTCCATTCAAATATCCTAGTAGGACGGAAATGCCCCATTCAAATATCCTAGTGGTGAAAGGTAATTTGAAAAAGTCCCAAACGTTCTTTAACTGCAATAAGAAAGTAAAGACGTAATTTATGGGTTTTGAGTTTGAGCAAGAAATCGTACCATCTCCACCACACATCATTGCAATTGAAATAACTCCAACAGGAGATTGACGCCAAAAGACAACAGCGCATAAAATCAGTACCAAAACATAATACAAAGGACCTCTTAGCAACTCCCTGAAAGGTCAAACAAGTATATATAGATATATTATAAGCATTGCAACAAGCAAAGATGCAAAAATCAAGTGTTGAGATTAAGATGGAGAAGATTTTACTCAGTTTTTCCTTCTCGAGTGATGGATTTGATGAGCCCTTCATCTTTAGCCAGAGAGAAACCATAGACAAGCAGCCTTATGCAATTCACAAGGGGCACCAATGCAGCAAAGTAGCGAGCCTCTACAGATGTGCTAATCTAGGATTAAATCCTTAACCCGTTTAGCATATGTCTAATTGAATGATCAAATTCTACAAGCAATTTAATATAGAGAAAACATAGTAATTCGCATAGTTTATCATGTTCACCATTTGGATTGCACTTGTACTTTGGTTTTATTGGCATACTTAAACGCTGCTTTAATCTATTTCACGTAGCTTTATGTGAAAACGCTCTTTTATCAGGTATTAACTTATATGTTACTATATTATTCTTTAATACTTCAAACATTTCGTACAAAACATTGAATTTACATATTCAAACATCAAACAACTAACTACAACATAAAGAAACAATTGCTAACAGTATTAGCTTTCAGGGAACTGCAGAACCAAACAGACCCTAACATATGGCTCGGTTGGGGTGTTTATAATGACCATGTTTGTTCAGCAGATTCTCAAAATGAATCATGAAATCTTTATGGCTTCAAAACTTTGAAACTGTAAACATTTTAACAAATCTTCACTTATTATTTCGTACCATGCGGTCCATACCATACACTAATAGACCTTTTGTTAATGTTTAATATTTGGTCCTTTTAAGAGCTTTAAATCTTGACACATTTTCGGTATCTTAATCGGATCAAAAGGAAAATATTCAAACCCTTTCCAAACACTTCAATCTAGTGTCAAGAAATGGAAAGAAATTTGGTTGTTGACACTTATAAACCATCAATATCTACTAACCACCTTCCTTCCTACTAGCAGATTTCAATGAAAATAATTAAATTGATAAACTGTAAAATTCGAACTATAGGTTGTTAAATTGATAAACTGACTTTCGAACAGAAGTAGAATTATATATACCTGAAAATGGGCCATGAAACGGCGAAGAGCAATCCAGATAGCACATGAACTAATTTTCTGCTCAATTTCTGCAAAAGTCGCACAACATAGTCAGTAAATTAAAAAGGATAACCGAAAACACCCGAATTTTAAAATTTTCAATTAATTTTGAATCATGCAAAATTGAATTAGAGGAGCACACCTGCTGAACGATATTTCTCTGAGTGAGAGTATCGAAAGTATGAATCAAACCATACGCGCCGACCATTACAGCAGCCGTAGCTCCTACATCTTGAAATAGAGATCCACCAGAAGCGGCGACCGAGAAATCAGCGTTGAAATGAGAGAAAGAGGGCGGAGCAATGTAAGCATTGGGGAAACGAAAAAGAATACGGACGCCTAGTGTAGGGTGTCGATTCTGGGACAGGAAACCACCAAAATAGGAGGAGCATGAGGAAAATGGTAGAGATTTCCCGGTGGTGTTATGGTGCACGCGCCGATATGAGAATATGAGAGTGGAAGTGGTATAGGATAAAGTGGTCATTATGGAGAAGCAACAGAGTTGCACCGTGGACTCCTTTTCTCTAAATATCAAATCAATTTTTATTAACTTTTTTATTTTTTCAAATTCTAACCTTTAATTTTGAGGTACTTGGAGTTAACCTCATCTTCCTTTTTCATTTTAGGATAAGCTGTGAACACTGGATAAGTTTAGTGGTTATAATTTCGAGAAATTATCAATTTTGTTGTAGTTATATATTTATAAAATTATATTTTTAAGAATTTATTTTATTTATTTTATATTTTTTATGTTCTAATTTTATATTTTTACGCTTTTATATTTTGATTTTACATTTTTACGCTCTTATATATACTTGTTATATATATATATTATATGTACATGTGCTATATATTTGTTATATGTCTACTATATTTGATATATATATATATATATATATATATATAGAACGTAAAAAAAATTGAAGCAGTTTTTATATAATAATGTAAAATAGAAATTTGAGAAGAATTTTTTTGTAATTTGATAAAAGTTTTGGTAAAATTTATATATTATACCATAGACATTTATCTAAAAATCTCTATAATTTTTCAATTTATCGTATTAAATACTTGTGTGGTTATGTACTAGCACTAGCGGACTCTAATCGGATCTAATTAAAACTTGAATTATTTATATAAAAAGATTGTTTTGCTAAATAATTTTATATCAGTATTTACTTAATTACATATCAGTTAATTTTAATAAACATATTTACAATATCATTTTTCACCCAATTTTCCTTCAAAATACATGCAAAGTTGCATGTTTCTGTTGTTTTACATGTATCTTTTAAACCGTTCATTTTTTTGATATGTCGTTTTAGATTATTTTGGTTGCCTATTTTTTTTCAAACGTCATCCATTGTTGTATAATTTTTTCAAAATTTGTTTCAATTATTTGATATTTGTTAGAAACATGGTATAAAGCCGTTTAATTTTTTATAATTCATTGAAAAATTGTTTAATTTGTTAGAAGTCTAGTAGAAACCTGATATATATGCCATATAATGCTTCTGATAGGTTTATATTCTATTTTTATAAGATTTCTACCATGTTTCAACACATGCAAGAAAACATTTATCCCTAGAAACACAATAAAATGTTAATAACTCAAATAAATCATAAATAGCTAAAAAAACGCACAAAAGCAGATTTCTGAAAATATTATAAGAATCTAACAAAAATTTAATTGGATTCTAATATATGTAAGGTAAATGTAAAAGCATTTGTCTAAAAAACACAATTTGTTAGAAAATCATTAGAAACCTAATAAAAGGTTATTAAGTAGCTCGAATGAGTATTAAATATTAACAAAAATGTACAAAAGTGGATTTCTCATAGGATTATACAGAATCTAACAAAACTCTAACCGGATTTAATCAAATCTGTTTGATGTTTTAAGATTTTATAAAAGGTCCATTAAAATATATTTCTAGCAAAATTCTAATAGAAATCTAATAGATTTCAAACGGTTACAAAAAAATTGGAAAAAAATATAACAATGAATGATGTTTGAAAGATAAAAAGAGACAATAATAAAAACTTCAAATTGGCATATATAAAAAATGAACAGTTTACGAGATAAATGAAATACAAAACAAAAAAGTAAAAAACAACATGTATAAAACATGGGGGTTGTTTCCCTAACCAAGTGGTTGTTAATTTGTAAATATTAATGAGTGTTTAGTGAATATGTAAAATTGTTATTGATTTGTAAATACTTTAGGAAAACAATCATATTTTGATGAATACCCTTAAAATAATCTTAAATATAAAACAAAATATAGAGCTCGGGCCGGGTCTTTATGAAAAATTCAAATCCCAAGCCCGATTCTAAAAAAATCAATAATGTTATTAGATTTTATTATTTAAGGATGTAAAATTTGAATTAGAAGAAGATATATACGAGACAGAAGTTTTTTTTTTTTGAAAAAAAATTACCTCATTGGGTTCACAATGATAACAAACAAAAACCTTACTTCACCCTAACTGAATGTAGACTCGAACTTGTAACCTATAGGATCACAACTTCATATCTTAACAAACTACGCTACATTTGCCACATATATGAGACATAAACGTTGAAAAGCCAATGTACTCGCAATTATAGTGTTAAGTTTCTTAATTATTAATCACTATAATTAATAATTCTTGGGAAGTACTTTATTCTATTTTTTACTTGTTCTCTTTTTCAAAATTTGAAGACCCATTTTACTTGTTCTTCTTAACTTCTATGTATCTTTTCAATCATATTTCCAAATATACACTCATCAAATCATATGTTATTTTGAAGAGAGAAGTTAAAATTAAATACTTTAACTTGAAATAAACGTGAAGATAAACCAATATTTTCATACCTTAATTAATGATTTCTTAATAAGTGTGAAATGCGTAAAAAGATAAGTAAAAAAATTGGAGGGAGTATTACTTTTGCTGTCAACATTAATTAGTAAAATTATATTACCTCTGTTTTTAAGTAGTTTTCTTATACATTTCACATTTTTTAATAAAATAATTAATAAGAGTATGCAAGTACTAATCTACCCTTAATGTCTTAAAATTTGTTCATTTAATACTACGAAAATAATAAGAGTAAATAGGGTATGCATGGAAAAAAATCGTAGAATTTCAAAATGGATTACTATTTTGGGTTCTCATAATTTGGCTAAATGGACTACTAAAAAATAGAGAAGTACTAGTAAGGCATAATACATCACCAGCCACGTGAAGTTGTTCCTAATAGCCTCTCGCCCACTTGAACTTTCAAAAGTTCCTCTCGCCCCCCTGAATTTTCCTAAAGCAAAGATTTCAAAACCGTACTAGACATTAAACTAGTGAAGTTACAAGTAAGCGGTATTACCGATACGACCGGTGGTATTATCGGTAGTTTTATCAAACAATTAAATTTTCATAAAAAAATAATTTATATAAAAATACATTAATATCTGTATATTTATAATATAAGTATAAAAGATTATCTTTCATTTTATATCATTACAATTATGTCTTATTGTTGAACCTAGTAGCTTAACGATACTCACAATTTCTTGAGTTTTTGGAAATATCAAACTACTTAGGACAATAAAATTAACTTGATACTAAGATTAGAATTTAAGTTGTTATGCATAGTTCATTCAAATTAGAATAACTCTGACATGTGCTTGAATTATAACTCAATTTTGTGTAAGTACCAAATCACTCAGCACGAGTAAATAATGAAGTATTCAACATTAAAAATGTAACCTACGCCCAATATTAGTTAAGGTTTCACTTTAATGCTGTCCTTTTATAAAAATTGTATGCTTTAACCTATTCTATCAAAGGAATTTTCTGTTACTTTGCAGAAATCAATGTTGATTTGTAGAATCGACAAAATGAATCAAAAAATATCCCGTGAAAAAAGGGAAAAGCTGTAATACGGTTTGTCTAAGGGAATAGTGCTATAGTCCGAGGTCAATGGACGAAAATGCCATGCTCCAAATCAAGTCACATGCTAATTGCAAACGTTAGAGTACGAAAGGAATGAGAAGAAGATGCGTAGCAAGCCAGCACAACACTCTCTTTAACGGATTCCAACCTGAATCAAACCTTAAGCAAAATGTTTCTCAACGGATTAAACCTATCTCTAAATGGATTAATTCTATTTGACATTTGAATCTTACAATGAGAAGATTTGAATCACAACAACTCAATAAATCCAATACAATTTGAAGCAATGACTAATTCAAAGAAACTCTATATAAAGGACAAAGAAGCAATAGTTCCAAATTTGGTGAATACATCGAAAATTTCCTAGATTTAAAATCTTCATTCAAATATTCTCAATGTTCAAAATTCCAAAAGCTAAGAAGCATTCTAGTTCAATCCTACTTAAAAGTGATCGAGAGAGAAGTTAAGTCTCATACTTTAGCTAAGATTATAACTGTAAGAAGAGGCAACAATTTATAAGCTGTAATTCTTCAAAACTCTTTTTAGAAACCTACTGAGAAATTTGGGTTAAAGAAGATATTCAACTTAGTGGGATTAGATTATAGTTTGAAGGGTGCTTACTATAATCAAGATCTTTTGTGAAGGCTTCTCCACTTAGTTAAAGGAGTAATCACTAATAGATTAAAGCTTCGGGAAGGTACTTATGGATTGGAGGTAGGTAGCATACGAACCAGTATAATATCATGAGTTTACTCTCTTAAATTCTACCTCTTTTGTGAGCTCGAGATTCTTGGTCCCTCTCGCGAAACGATGATGAAAGCTTATTACTTAATACTTGCTCTCCAAACTTTTGCGAACCCATAATTGGGGCTAAGATAAAATCAAAAGAAGTTCTCTCAGCCTTTCTAACCCTCCTTACATGTTAAAATAATTAATTTAATCATTGGATAATGTTATTTTATAGGTTTAGTTCATCTTTTCCTTTGTTAGGAATAAAACAAGTGTTTTTAGTCTTAAAAACCTTGTATTATTCATTTAAAATTAATAAAAAATAAGTAAAATATAATAAATAGTATTAAAAATTTTATATGTTATAAAAATTAAAAAAATGCATAAAAAAGTAAAAAAATTGATTACTTTTGTTGTTTGGTGAAACTGGGACCTTGGGGGGGGGGGTCTCTTGGGACCTAGTACCCCTATGGCTAATCTGGTGCCCCAGCACCTAAACTAATGCCGGTCTAACTAGACCGGTGGTGATCCTCTTGCTAGGCCGCCATCGGTTCAGTTAGAGCGACACTGGGTTTTTACCCGGATTCCCCAATTTTACCATTTTTTGGTGTTTTTCCCCTTTTATTCTCACTTTTAACCGACTCAAAATTGGTATAAAATAGTTCTAACTCTGAGGAGAGAGGGGGGACACCTAATTTCAGCCACTTTTTGGGTTTGAGTGAGAGGAGAGAGAAAAATAATAAACTTGGTGAGAAAGTTTAAGAAAAGGGGAAAAATCCCACTTCTTTTGATTTTTCTCTCATTTTCTTGAATTCTTCTTGGTTTGGGCTCTTAATACTTTGGGTAGATCCTTCAAATATCTTCCTCTAGAACCTAAAATCACTAAAAAAAACTCCATCTCAAGCATTTGTTTTTCTTTTTTGGTGTTCTTAAACAGAAATCCAACAAATCAATAAAAAAAAAAGGCTTGGGATGACTCTTTTCTTGGCCTTTCTGGTTCCAAAATCGTAGGGATCACATCGGAGGGGTAAGCTTCTGAGTTTTTAGAGACTTATCAGCTTGTTTGTGTGTTTATTTTATGTTTTTAGTGTTTTGAGGGTGAAAAATGGATTATTAACCCAATACCCCTCTTGTTGGACCGGTGCCCCCCTAACTAGACTAGTGCCCCTATAGTTAACTACAAGGGCACCGAGAAACTACAAAGGCACCAATTGTCTTAGATGGGCAACGTTCCAAATTGATTTGCCTCATTTTAAAAGTCCATTTCCCATGGGAACCTAAACCGACATCGCTCTAGGTAGTGGCAAGCTAGGATGCTGCTGATGTTACCTATAGGGGCATCAGGATGGTTTTTTGGCGAGAACACTTATTTCTTGTTTTTTTGCCTAGATTTCGATTTTTCACTCTGTTTTAGGCATCCCCAATGACAAGAATCAATATTTATCGATAACCCACCACTCTTTATACCATGTGACATCTCCAAATAATTAAAATGTGCAAGATTGGGTCTAAAATAAATAGTTTTTTACAAGAAAAATCACTTGGAAACTCGAATTTCATCTTTTAAAAATCAATCGAGCGCAACGCTTTTAACAATTACCTTAATCTGACTTTTTGCATGATTAATTGAGTCTTTTATGGTATTACTAGCCCTACTTCTAATGTGCCATATAAATTGTGCTAACCCTTTGTCGATGCAGGTTTGATGCATGTTAGGATTTTATTCCTTCGGGTATTGTTTATATAAAAATTAATGTATTTGTAGATAAAATTTGTATTTACGACCATTTATAATACCCAAAAAATGTATTATTTAATCCCTACCCCCTTAAGTTAGAAAAAATTTATTTTAATTGCCTTTATTTATTTTCTCTACTTTTTTATTTACCGCATTTAATTATGTATCGCTTTTCCGCTTGTGAATGCTTTAAATCGCCAAACATAAATCGAAAACGACTAGAAAAATAATCAAAATACTTTAAAGTTGGTGGCTTGTATGTAATTATAACTCAAATTTCTACAAAGTAGGTAACTCATCTAGACCCGAATATTTGTACTACGGTGCGGTTTAGGTAACGGATATAGTTTGTACCAAATTTCTCAGAAGAGCTGATCCGGGTGATGACTTTGTAACATAGGCTAGAGGTTTAGGCCTTGTCTCTTTTCAAAACTTTATTTCCTCTCTCTCGTAAACCCCCCCACACCCCATTTCATAGGGTTAGCGCCTTGTGACGATCGCTCGGGTCTGAAACATCGTCCGCTCGTAGTGGCGACTTCACTGGGATCGTTCTTCTTTTCAAACATAAATTAAAAGACTTTGATGAGTATTTAAAAGTTGTTAAATTAGTTTATCGACCTCTAAAATATTTCACCAAATCATATGCATTAGATGGATTAGCCTTAAGGTTAGGGTTCTAAATTTTAGCGTGAAGCCATGAAAGTATCACTTATTAACCCATGGGGATCGAGGATGCCTAGTGAGTAGCACACTTGTTGCCATATCGCATGTACCTCCCTTATTCTAACCTATTTGTGGAGAGGCTTGGAGTGTATCGTAGTATAACATGAGCATTCTACATCAGCAACCCTTGAGATTGAAATCATATAGCATCGCCATAGTCTCTATGTGGTTTATGCAAGTTTGCTCCTTGATATCCTTATGGTGTCAAGATGATCCAAGCTTAGATTTAGAAGTCAAGCCCTTTATTCTGTGGGAGGTGTATGGTTGGAAAAATTACTATTATGTGCATGCTACGTGTTATATTTTAATCTCTTCCATCATCTATTTATATATGCAGATAAAACAACATTCACACCATGTACATCACACTAACCACATTCTTTTGTACATACACTAACTTACACACACACACACACACTCACTCTTTTTTTAATAGTTTAAGGTTTTAGAACGATCATGGCATCACGAATAAACCCAAAACATCATGAAATACCCCTTCGGTATTCATTAACCTTAAAGACACTCAAGGTTATGTCACCTTAGGGAACGTGCCAACGTAACTTTTCTACTCATTTACAATGCCCAATTGGCATCTAAAACTTCTCTCAAATTGAGTCAAATACACAATTCAATAATTTCATCGCATGAGTAATCCCAAATAATCATGAACACCAATTCATTCATTAATCTACACATCACAACGGTATAACACATTGTTTTACCTGAAAATAAGAGTCCACACATCCAATTTATCATAACATGGGGTTGTTACCATATGTTTGTCTTCAATATGCCCCAAGATCGTTGATATGGAGGCCAAGCTGAAGATAGCATTGATGATAGGATGCAAGAACTCATACAAAGAGACCAACCATAAAGAAAAGCTAAAGTAAGACAAAGTCCCAAAATGAAGAAATATTCTCTGAGCAAGGGGGAGTTGAGCTGCTTGAAGAGGACTCACTCAGTATGGGAGAGTTTAAGCTGACTAAGGAAAGTCACTCAGCATAAGGAAGTCTTACATAACTTTCCAAGTATTTTTGATATCTTTAAACTATCTTATTCAATTAATCTCTTCAACTACCTAGTTTGCTATCTGTCCAAAATGGGGGAGATTGTAGAACCCAAGTTAATAGTACTTCATAATACTTAAACGTTTTGGAAATAGCAAATTGTCTAGGATAGTGAAATTAATTGAGTACTAAGTATACTCTTAATTAATGAAGCTGACTTGAGTTTGTTTAAGGAAAAATAACTCAGTTTGCTGAGTAGTTAATTAAGTCATGACTTAGAGTAGGAAAAGTTGAGTCTATACTGATTACTACATAGTTTAGAAAGATATCAACACAACTGTGCTGAGTTAGCTTTATTAATTAAAAGCTATATTCTCTTGACACTTAGAAAAATATGACACTTGTGCTGCTAATGTATTCTGTGAGAAAAAGAATACTCTTTAGATGATTTTCAAGAAAAAAAAGTGTTGAAATTAAAGAAGATTTCCAGTGGTCCTCACAAGATAAAAGGTGTCAGTATGGAATGTTGGAGATTCCTCACTAAAGTCCAAGGTAAAAGGAATTCTCTATCATGCACCGCTTCTCAGTGTCTCCACGCAACTCTACAAGCGTCAACAATGTCAACCAATCTCAAGATTCCATTTTGCATTTCGTGCGCCTCTCTATCAAATCGATTTGCTTGAAGATAAATGAGATTTTTTCAATGGAATTTTATCACACCTCAACGTTTGAAATTTCTATCTCTAAATGTCCTGGAATCTATCTCCAGCTGGAAGATTTGAAAGATACGAAGAGAAGAGAAATTGAAGAACTGCAAGGATGAAAAGTTTGCAACGGCTATTTCTCAAAGCTTCAAGTATAAATAGAAGATTGAAGCAGATGTCCAAACTTAATGAATCACCTTGAATTTCTTTAAAAGTTGAAACTCTGTGTAAATACTCCCAACTTCAAGAAATTCCAAATTCAAGTAATCAGTAAACATCCATTGTCTTAATCTGTTTGTAATAGAGAGAATCACTCTTAGATTTAACCATGCAAGGATTCAACGATTTATAAGTTGAATTCAGTTTGCTATATTTTATTCAAATCTTGAGTGTCAATTTGGGAAGGGTATCCAAACTGAGTTGAGTGATAGTTAGAAAGAAAGGTAGTTTCTGTAAAACTGCCTACTCGTTGTAAAGGCTGCTCCGCCTAAGTAAGGAAAGATCACTAGTGGATTTAAGCTCAGAGAAGGTATCTGGGGACTAGAGGTAGGTTCAGGACTGAACCGGGATAAATCAGGTGTTGAAGTTTCTTATTTTCGATTTAAGCTTTTATTGCGTTCATCTCATCCATCATTCTTTTTGTCTTAAAGTGTTTTTGCTTGAAAAACCAATCTATGCTGAGTAGAGTACTCAGCAAGCGATTGAAGATAAA
Source organism: Euphorbia schlechtendalii (assembly GCA_949673415.1). Lineage (NCBI taxonomy): Eukaryota > Viridiplantae > Streptophyta > Magnoliopsida > Malpighiales > Euphorbiaceae > Euphorbia > Euphorbia schlechtendalii. The sequence continues at coordinate 14,206 of CATIWQ010118553.1, read as the reverse complement.
CTATCTAGCAAAGCTGAGCAGTTTATAAGTTTTTAGACCCGCTCAACACAACATAACTCAGCACGCATCTAAAAATTTAACTTGGTTCAAAAATTTTCTAAATACAAAAAGTAACCACGAAACACATTCACCCCCCCTCTGCGATTGTTTATAAGTTGTCTAAGGACTAAAAAAAATTAATCACTACCCCCTCGATATCTTTAGGGATGGCTGAAGTCTGACCTTCCTTTTCAACATCGAGCTCTTCGTAGCACAACTCATCCACAGTCGCCTCCTCCTCATCCGGCTCATTGGTATATTTGATTCCTACCATAAGATCCTCAAGCAGGTTGGGATAACGCACTTTGCAAGCTTAAAAAATCCTTCGCCCGTATTCTCGATCGTCCATAGTAAGATTGAGCATCCCTTGGCTATATTGATCTATAGCTTGAGGTATATCCGCCTCGTACTGCGAGATAATCTTCTAAAGTTGATCATGGGCCTGAACAATCTCTTCAACCCTCTTATCAGCTTTCGAGCCAACGCAACTTTATCTTCCTCAGACTAGGCCTTTTCTACCTCTAGCTCAGCAATCCGCTTAGAGGCCTTCTCCAACTCCTGATGGGTGAGCTTGCGAGTATGCTCCACCTGGCCCACAGTCCTGTTTTTCCTCACCGAATCGATCGCTTTCGATGCCAATTAAACAAAACCACACTATGATAAGGAAATTAAGCACATAAAAGCTAAGTAAAGTAAAGGTAATAAACAAACCTCATTAGTTAATAATAACATCACCTTAAACGTCTACATCAAAGTGTGAGTCTCTAATCCTCCCTCTCTGAAGGAAAGGGCAAGATAGTCCTCAAAATATTCTGCATGGAGACGGAATATATGGAAGGATAATCACCAGTGAGTGTCACCAAGTCATCTCGAATTGACTCAGAACTTATTTGCCTCAACAAGCTGGCAACGTCATCCAAATTAGCCTCCTAACAAGAAATTGAAATCAAGAACACGAAACAAGTTAAAATGCATAATCAACACCATTCTTACAGGCTAAAGGGGAGTTTCTTTGGTCAGAGAAGAATGAGGCGGCTCCACATGAATCTTTGTGTTCGCTCCATCTTTTTCCTTACACTTCCTCTTTGTGAGCGGGCAACATGGAGCGGTGGGCCGAGAGAGTGTGGAATGAGAGGCGCGGTCCACCGGGGTGTTTAAAAAAAGAACGCACCGGGTTGGGGACCCGGGAAAAAAAGGTTGAAAGAGAGAGCGAAAAATGCTTTAAATCGGTTCAAACCCGAATCCACCATCTCTTAGTGTGGAGTCGCCACCTGGATTAGCTCTTTCCATGAATTAGAGTCCTGTGAGGCTTAACGTCCGGGCGACGGCCCACTAAGACACAGAGATTTGGGCCCGGGATAAGTTGCTTATTTCTTAAGTGATCACATTATATTACATCTAGAAAAAAACATATTTTCTTAGTTATGCATATTTTCACTTAGGTCGTTTTTAGACTTTATATGCATGATTCACATATTGCAAATAATAAACCATCCACAAGGAGAAATAATAAATCATCCTCAAAGCAGTAAATAAATGGAGAAAATGAACATGGAAAATAAAAATTACAAGGCTTCCAAAAATCGGGGGATGCAACCGTCCGCTAACCTATTAATTACATTTCCCAAAAAAAATTGAAATTGCGATACCCGAAGGAAAATTAAAATCCTAAACATACATCTAATCCTAATCTACCTGCATCCACAAAGGTTAGCTTAGGGGATATCACGTATGTTCGATTTTGAATTTGACGAGGCCCGTGTGGCCTAAAAAATGAAACTCAATCGTGGTAATGTGTTTGTTATTTAAATAAAACAATTCATTTAATTAACACGTTGGTTGCTCATTTTAATTAATGAAATTGCTCGCATGGTGAATTGATGAGGGCTGTTATCTGGGAATATGTTTTATTCCCTTTGTGGGGTGTTCTAACATATATTTCCTTTTAGTAAAGAAAAATATATGAAGAAGAATTACAACACTTGTATAAAATAAAAATATTAAAAATGATAAAAATCCTAGGTTCAGAAGTGAAAATTAGAAGAAGAAGATAAACACCGAAAGCACGGAAATTGCAGTTCTAAGAATTCAGAGGCTTACCCTTACGGAATGAATCCATGTCAAAGATATCCGATCGGCCGTTGAAAATCCTCCTTGTCGCTTAGTTTAGGTAAAAAAAATTGTGTTGGAAGTCCAAATATATTCGTCTTAATTCTTGGAAGCAGTTCTGAAAGTTATATTTTTATCTGTAAAATTTTCGGATCTGTATTATCGAAAAAGACTCGAGTATTTATAGGAGAAATCCTGAAAATCTAAAAAAGATAAGTTTTTCCGGTGAGGGGTCTCGCCGGAAAAGAAAAGTCCAGCGAGGCCCCTCACCGCGACTTTGGCGAGGCTCCTGTCTCGCCTAAGCTTGGTGAGGGAGCCTTGCCAAGCACTTTAGCGAGGCTCCTGCCTGGCCAAAGATTAGCGAGGGAGCCTCGCCAAGGACTTTGGCGAGGCTTGCCTCGCCGAAGCCTTTTGACGAGGTTTGCCTCGCCCACCTTTGGCGATGCATGTCCCCGGATCTGGTTTTCTGCAATGTTTTATGTATTTTTTGTGTATTTTATATTTTTTAATTAATTAAATAATTTTCTTGAAAACGTCCCTTTGAATTTAGAGACGAGAAGGATTCCCATTCAGATGCATCAGGATACTCGAAAATTGTGTGATTCAAGGATAAATTCCCGGAAAAGCCATCATAATCGAACTCGCGAGTTGGTACAAAATCCCATGCTCACAGCTTCCCCTCGTGTGATAATTTCTGGTTGCATAACCATTATTATCACATGAAAAGAGCGAAGGGATAGAGAGAATACCTGACCGGTGTGGTTGGTGATTTCTTATTCTCAATTGATGATAAAATAAGCCTTCCTTTCTGGCGCTGTGTCTTTATATGGTTGTCCGTTTCTTTCTTCGGAATCCTTTAGGTACTTGGTGCCCCTTGTGGGGGGTCTACCATTTCTTTCTGCGTTGTCCCTGTTGTAGTCGGTAACCGTTTCATTCTTCGATTGATAAAAGACACTATTTCTTTCTTCAGCCGTTGAGATAACTGTTTCCTTCTTTAGTTATGTTTTGAATTTCCTTAATAGGATATTGACTTGTTTCCTGTAACAAATTAGAAAAAAGATAATGTCAATACGTTTTATGATGAATGTTTTAATTTTTTGATTGAGTTTATGCAGAGCAAAAATTTTTGCCGCTTCAATAAAAAATTAAAACATTTGAGGAATAAATAAATTAAATGAGTTTGAGGAGTATTGGGGGTATCCCGTGCATTGTTCCGTAGTGTTAGGAGGCTTCCTTTGTAAAATAATAAAATAAATAAATAGGCGGGGCCCACTTATTTTCTTTATAAGTATGGCTCCACCTTTTTTATTCTTTCACTTTTCATAATCTTCCTCTTTCTCTAAAAACTTTTGCTCTCTCTGCTCTCTAGCAATTATGTTGTCAAAGGTTGCTGGCAGGGCTCTCCGCTTCACCTCTAGCCTCACTCCTCAGCCTACTAGTGATCCTAGAGTATTTTCTGTCGATATTTGATGCCGCATATGGTTTGGCAGCGACCGATACTATGCTGGGGTTTACTATTACTTCCCCCATAGAGACTCTCTAGTGAGGATCCTTTAGACCCTCGCCATGCTCTCTGGCGAGGGCCTTTTGGAGGCCCCGCCAGAGATGCCTGGCGCGGCCCCGAAGGCTCACTGGATTTTTCCAACGGTGCCGCTCGGGGCCCCGGTCACTCACATATATATATATATATATATATATATATATATATATATATATTATTATTATTTTTTATGTGAAAAAGAGATTAAAAAATAATTAAAACTTGGAGTCCAAACATCATTTGGATCCGAAAATTTTTGAAGGAAATATTTGTCTAAAAGATAATCAGACTCAGATTCTAAATTGTCTTAGACCCAAGAATATCTAAGGACTTTTTTGAAAAAAGATTTGTAAATAAGGTTAGGGACCCAAACGTATTTTGGATCTAAATTATTTAAGAGAAATTAAAAGAAAAATTATCTTGGTGTTTTTCTCGCCGTTCTTGCGTTTAATTACAAAATGCCTATTATTTGATTTCATTTGCAGTCCCCCACACTTCGTCCCACGGGTGGATACTCCACTATCCAGGCATGGTATCATCACGCCTCTTCTCACCTCGAGCTTGTTCAGGCCATCGAGGGCACCGGTTTTGGTCCTCTGGCAAGATCTTTCTGACCTACATTATTACAGTATGCGATAGTGGTTGTGCTTACTCAGAGGTGGTGTGACATTTAGCACACCTTCCATTTTCCGATAGGGGAGTTTACCATCACTCCTTCTCATATCGTGGTGAACACTGGTCTATCATGGATTGGTATTGTGATCCGGTTTGATGCCTTTTTGGAGCGGTTCTTCAAGGCTCCCACAGCTTGTAATCACATCAGAGACCTGCTCAATGTTGACCCCAGAGGCCGGGCGTTGAGTTATAGCATATTGTTTAACTACTGGACAGGTCGACAGTCTATTTCTGAGGCCGAGGTTCCTCTGTACGTCCGGTCATTTTTAGCCACCTTGTTGAGTGTCACATTTTTCCCGGTCTCGAATAACGAGATTAACTATGGGTTGATTGAGCCGCTAGCGGACTTGGATGGAGTTAGTGGCCTTAACTGGCCACGGGTGATCCTGGCGCAGACTTATTTTACCCTTGACTTGGTTATTCTGGGTCGCTTACGGGAGCTGCGTTGCTGCCCCATGGTTCTTCAGGTATTGTTTGTTTATTTTGTGAATTGTTTATGTCAGTTTTTTGATTGATTAATCTTAATTAACCCCTTTATTTTTGTAGGCATGGGCCTTCTTTTATCAGTTCCTTCCCACCCCGTAGTTTGCTGATGCTCCGGAGGATGCTCCGTGTATGGCCCGGATCTGTTCATCTTTTGGGGGGATGTTCTAGATTCTACTAGCTACTATCAGCATCTTTGCAATTTAACTCTTGAGTAGGTGATGGACCTTGTTTCTATGGATATGATCACCTTTTTATCTTTAAATTTATTCTGACTTTATCATTCTTTCTTTTCAGGTAGAGCGCAACCCGTGGCGGGGTCTTCTGATCTATCATATGGCAAAGGAGATTCGACGAGACGTGGACTGCCATCGCTTCATCCTTGAGGGGCCCAGGACCTGTGAGTGGTACCTGGGTGAGTGTATTCAGTTCTGGCAAACTAAGCTAGTGTCTGATAGGCACATTTATCTTACGCCTCCCACCGGACTATTTTGGGCGCACTTGGTGATTACTGATCCCGAGGAGCGGGAGGTACTCTTCGAGGAGTATGGCGTGAAGCTCTCAGGACATCATGGTGACTACGAGGCCTTTATTTGGGAGAGACTGCTCCCACTTCGCCCGTCGACTTAGCCCGAGGAGGCGTAATCCTCTATTCGAGTTAGGGGTCAAGGAGTTGATGGTGGTTCTGGTATGGGTGCTAGAGGCACTGGTGTGGGGTGCCAGGTGTGAAATGTGTTAACTATTTTATTCATGTTGATCTATTTCTGACTGTTTGTCTGTCTTTGTAGGAATTTTCCCGGAAGAGGGTTCGAGTGCTTGATTTGAATGCTACGGTCGGGGGGGGGGGGGGGGGGCGAGCACATCTTCCTTGGGAGTTGTTGAAGGGAGACTCATGATTCCCCTTGACTCTACCTTCTACTTGATGAGTTCCATGGGGACCTCGTGGGAGGTACCTCTTCCCTCGAGCTACCACATGTTAGCCTATGATCCTTCCGACATTACTCATGTGAGTTTTAGATCACCAGCGATCTTTGGGGATGTCTTGACATTCGTTTACTCACTCCTTTCCTTTTGCAGGTCGTACGTGAGGAGATGGATCGGTGGCCCGACATTCTTTTGCATTGAGGGACCTGACACTTTTACAGGATGGGATTATACGGGTATGTCATTTTTCTCGACCTGTCATATGTGATGCATGAAATGTCATGTTCTTATGTACATGGATGTGATTTTTGTGACATGTTTTATGATTGTAGGATATGGCGATGAGGAGCGAGGAGTTCGAGCGACGCTATCGGGAGCTCGGCGATCACTTTCAGTCACTGGATATTAGCCATCAAGGTCTAGATGCTCGTTATCATAGCCTTGAGGTTAGCTACTAGGAGCTGGGAGTCTGTTATTAGGGTTTGGAGGCTCAATACCAGAGTTTGGAGGCTAGTCACTAGAGTTTGCAGGCTCAATATCAGGAGTTGCTGCGGCAGAATACTGTAGTAGAGCGGGCTCGGGCAGAAGCGCGAGCATCCACCTCAGGCTTTCACCAGCCTCTTACGTTTGACCTCGATTCCCTGCTTGATAGCTTAGATGTTAGGCCGATCCTCTCTCTAGAATGGGATGCTAATTTTCTTCACGCTCCCCAGCCTCCTTCTGTGTCCGGTTTAGCGGATGGTGCTCCCGGGAGACTAGGTGCCGAGGATTTTGAGATATCTACCATGTTGCCCCGAGATCCGATGGGTGGAGATAACGTGTAGGCGGCGCATGCTTAGGAGTTCCCTTTTAACTTTAGTTTTAGGTTCCTCATTTTTTTCGAACCGAACTTTTTAGATAGCTCCTCTTTGTAGAATCTTAAAAAAAACTTCTGATTTATGAAAGAAAAGGGGATTTTGGCCGTTTGCAATGCTGGGTCCTCACATGTGGTGTTTTATTTTATGAATATGCTTGCTTGTTTGTGAATGCTTTTCATATATGTATGAATGAATGTTAATGCTAATGTATGCGATTAATGTGTGTAGGTAACACCGATCTTGAGGGATTTTCTTTAGCTCTCTTCCTTTCTGATGTTGACCTATAACGAGCACCTTAGGGTCTTTCTCGGCACCGTTCAGGGACCCGATTGGCGAAGGATTGAGTGTTTTGGTCTGCGGGGTCTTCAATACCTTACTTCCAAGACTATGAATATAGCTTTCATTCATACTGCTTTGAACATCTGAGATCCTGCCACTCATGTTTTTCATTTTACCAACTTTGAGCTTTGCCCCTTGGTTGAGGAGTTTTATGGTATCCTGGGGCTCCCTTTTTTCGAAGGAGTCGATGCCAATATCCCCTGCGAGACTATCCTTTGCCTTTCCTTCTTTCCAATTTGGAGGTGAAGATAAGCTAAAGGGTTTATGGAACCTGGAGTCTAGTGGGTGCTTTTTGTCAGCCCCCCTGATGTTGGTGGCTTCCGGGTTGAAGCTATCCTTAGCTAGTGTGAGAATACACCCAGCAATCATCTAGCTTAGCCCTCGATGGTGACTCTACTTCTTCTGGTGGAGTTTGTTTGTGGGGTTGGAGTGATTGCGCCTTTTCGCTTGCTGTCGGTCATTGACCCACTCTCCATAGGCCTTTCTCCTACAGCTTTAGCCTTGGCTGAGAGTCTGGTCCACTTAGATGCTGCTTCGGTGAATCTGGATTTAGCAGGAGGCCATTTTTCTTTACTAGAGGTAATTCTCTTTCCTCATCTCTTTTTTTCATGATTTTTTTTGTTTGTTTAAACAAATGGATTAACATAGGTATGGCTGTTGGAGAAGCTTCGCTTGACTACTGATCCATGCTTAGGGAAGGCTCAATACCTCCCTTCGCATTATGGTCCTAGAGGTTTCACTAGGAAGGACCATCGTTTGCTGAGCAAAGGTGCTTGGGTCGAGATTCTGGGCTCCTACCAAGCTTTTGAGATTCATTGGCTCAGCCCTTGGTTGGAGATTCCGTTCATGGGAACTGATGTCCATGATTTTGGTGTTTTACTGATGGGGTTGTTTGGCGTCACGTCCTATTCCCCTTCTCGTCTGTGCAGGCAATACGGGCGTCAACAATGGGTTCCTAGGTCTCTATGTTCAACCCGTTTCCATGAATTCTGTCCTGACACACATGATTCTATACGAAGGCTTTGGGCGCGCACTCGAGTTATTTTATTGGCTTACACTGCCCCGGAGACCACAAATACTGTCAAATTCTACCGCGGATAGCTTGGTGAGATCAAGGTTCTCCCCGATGCTGATCAGCACTTTGTGGTGTCTCGTGAGTGGGAGAGGGATGAAGATGGTTTAGACCCCCTTCCTCATACTTCGAGGAAGCGTGCACGGTGGAATAACTGGCACCCTTAGATCTTAATTGTTTTCGCCATTTGTTTTCTGACTTGTGTTTTTGGCTTATTCTTAGATTATGAAATTTTTTCGAATTTTATTTACTTGCGATATTCTGTATGCACACTATCCATATAAACATAAACATAAATCCTTGCAAACATAACACATTTCATTGAACGACTTTAAAAAGGGTATAAGTTTTCCAATGATTTGACTCCTGCCACCAGTTAGCCTAAAGTAGGTTTTCTAACTCGCGGTCCCTCTATTCCTCACCTTGTCCTAATTTTTGCCTGAGCCTCCCTTCACGGGTTTTCAACTCAGCGGACATTTTTAGCTTTTATACAAGAATGGTCCTAATTGTTACCCAAATAGCCAAGTGCCATCTGGTGGACTGGTTTCTCTCTCTTTTTTGGTGTATCACTTTTGTAAATTTATTTCTTTTATTTTTACACATGGTAACACTTGAGCTTATCTTGATTGATTGGATTGACGAACTCGTTTCCATCCATGTCCATGATTTTGGCAGCTCCTTTGCTCAAGATTTTCTTAATGACATAAGGACCTTCCCAGTTTGGGTAAAAATTTTCCCGTTGATCCACATTTAAGGGTCTCATTTATTTCAGAACCAAGTCTCCTACCTTTAACGGTTGGCTTATGGCTCTAACTCGACTATTGTATGCCCTAGCCATGCATTGTTGGTACATCTGCAAATGATCAAGCGCTTTTAACCGCTGTTCATCAATCATGTTCAACTGTTCAAATTTGGCCTTTGCCCATTTTAACTCCTCTAACCTCGCCTCTAGTGCTACTCAAAGAGATTTCACTTCCATTTACACTGGTAAAACTGCTTCCATCCCATACACTAACAAGAAAGGGGTTTGATTGGTGGGAGTTTTGACGCTCCTTCTGTATCCCCATACTGCGAATGGTAACTTATCAGTCCAGTCCCTATAGGTAACAGCCATCTTGCTCAAGATTTTCTTAATCGCCTTGTTGGCTGCCTCTACTACCCCATTAGCCTGTGGCCTGTATGGTGATGATCGGTGGTGCTCAATCTCATATTTCCTCATTAGGTTTGATGTGGCTCCTTGTAATTGAACCCCATTATCCGATACAATGTGATGTGGAATGCCATATCGGGCGAATATATGCTTTTCTATGAACTTGGTCATCTTCTTAGCGGTGATGTTGGTATAAGATTCGGCTTCCACCCATTTTGAAAAGTAGTCGACTGCTAATATAATGAATTAATATCCATTAGTCAAGTTTGGCCAAATCTCGCCAATAATGTCGATGCCCCACGTTGAGAATGGCCAAGGAGTAGATAATCTATGGAGTTTGGATGGGGGTAGATGATTGATGTCACCGTAAATCTGGCACTCATGGCACTTTCGTACTTTTGATGCGTAGTCTGTGACAATTGTTGTCCAATAATATCCCTGGCGTTGTACTTTCTTAGCCAGTGCTATCCCATTCATGTGTGGATCGCAATCTCCCACGTGCATTTATCTCATTACCAACAGTGCCTCCTGTTCTGTGAGACATCTCAATAGCATTCCTTCTAATGTTCATTTGAACAGGTCCCCTTCTACTAGACGGAATTGAGTCGCTAACCTCCGTAATGAGGTTCTTTCAGAGTCTATTACGCCTTCTGGGTATTTCTCGGTCTGTAAAAATTTGACAATGTCGAAGGACCAATTCCTAATAGCTTGTTGATCCTCTACTTCCACTAGGCGACAGTAGAAGGGTTCTTTGGCCAGTTGCAATATAATAGGCTTGATTGACTGAGTTCTGGGGCCTTCCCACATTGATGCTAGTGTAGCGAGTGCATCTACCATTTGGTTTTCATCCCTAGGCACGTGCTTGAAGATGCATTTGGAAAATTTTTGTGAGATTTTCCATACTGCTTCCACGTAAGGACGAAGTGATTCTTCTCTTATTTCCCAATCGCCAGTGACATATTTAATAACCAGAGCTAAGTCTCCCACCACCGATACTTCTCTTGCCCGTACCTTTCGAAGTGCCTCTAACCCAAACAGGCAAGCCTCATATTATATCCCATTGTTTGTTACTGGGAATTCCAATCGTTTGGAAAGGGGTATAACTTCATTTTGTGGTATTATCAATACAACACCTAGGCCGGCTCCGTTTCTATTCATTGCACCGTCGAAGAACATTTTCCACTCTGCACTGGCGTCTTCTATCAATGCTATTTGCTCATTTGAAAATTTTGGATTTTCAATGTAATTAGAGTTTAAGGGTTGTTTGGCAAAAATTCAGTGACTACTTGTCCCTTAATGACTTTTTTGGTCACATATTTAATGTCGAATTCAGATAGTATCAATAACCATCGTGAGAGTTTTCCAGCTAGTGTTGGCGACTGGCATAAGTACTTCATCGGGTCTACCTTTGCGATGGCTTTTATATGATAAGATTGGAAGTAATGTGGTAGTTTCTTTGTTAACCAAACCATCGTTGTGCAAATTTTCTCCACCAAGGTGTAGCGTGACTCATACTCGAGCAATTTCTTGCTCAAGTAGTACACTGCATGTTCGTTTTTATCTTCGTGTTCTTGCACCAGCATGGCTCCATCCAATGACTCCTCAATTGCTAGGCATAGAATCAGAGGCTTTCCAGGTTATGGTGGGCGGAGGATGGGTGGGCTTAACAAGTATTGTTTGATTTTTTCAAACGCTACTTGGCACTGGTCGTTCCAAACTACTGGTTAGTCCTTTCATAGTAGTTTGAAGATTGGCTAGCAGATGGTAGTGAGTCTGGCGATGAATCTGCTTACATACTGTAAAGATCCTAGGAAAGATCGGACTTCTTTCTCAGTTTTCGACGCGGGCATATGCCTAATGGCTTTGCTTTTTTCAGAATCCATCTCAATTCTTTTTTGGCTGACTATATGCCCCAGGAGCTTCCCTGACACTTTTTTAGGTTTAGGCGTAGATTATACTTTCGATTCTGGTGAGAAACTTGTCTAGGATAGCTGGATGCTCCTCTCTGGTGTTGGACTTCACAAGCATGTCATCAACGTAAACTTCCACCTCCTTATGGATCATATCATGAAGGAGGGTTGTGACTGCCCGCTGATATGTTGCGCCAGCGTTTTTCAAACCAAATGGCATTACCTTATAGCAGTATACGCCCCATTCAGTGATGAATGCTATCTTGATCTTGTCAGTTATAGCCATTAGTATCTGGTTATAGCTTGAGAAGCCATCCATGAAGGAATACATGGCTACCCTTACTGCGCTGTCGACCAGTACATCGATGTGGGGTAGGGGGAAATCATCCTTTGGGGAGTCCTTGTTCAGATCCTTGAAGTCCACACATACTCTGACCTTGCCATCTTTCTTTGCTACTGGGACAATGTTGGCTAGCCACGTCGGGTATTCAACCACTTCTAAGAATTTAGCTTTAATTTTCTTTGCCAGTTCAGCCTTGACCTTTTCTGGCCATTCAGGCCTTAAGTGATGCAGTTTTTGTTTTATTGGCTTGATCCGAGGGTCAGTTGGGATACGGTGTTCCACGATCTATCTGTCCACTCTAGGCATATCCTCATATGACCAAGCAAACATTGCCACGTGACGTTTAAGTACATTCGTGATCTCTCTTTTTTCTTCAAGAGTCAAATCATTGGAAATTATCACCATTTTTGGTGACTCATTTGTACCCAAGTTAATTTTGTTTAATGATGTATCATGAATGTTAAAGAAGTTATGCGTATAATCATATGAATGCATGGTGCCGTCAGGCAGAACATCAAACAAGTAAGCAAAATTGTCGTACTTCATTGAATGAACCTCGTAGGCAAAATTGTCAAAAATATCAGAAATATTCATTATTACATCATCAATTTCCTCCTCTACAAGCGGAGGGGCTTCAATTGTTGCAGCAGCAGGTGCATTAGTGGTAGGTTCTGCCTCGATTCGGGGTTCCACTCCCTCCACAGAGAATACTTCTGCTAGCGGATCTTCTCTTCTGCTTTCATCAGCTACTGTGTTTACTTCCAGATTGGAATGAGAAAACATGGCGAGGACAGAACTAATGGGTATCCCTGTCTCCACCACATGGACATTATGGTGTCTAAAAGAGAGCTCCCTATCTAGGTGATGTGCATGGTACGATAGTTCATCAAAATCTGGCACATGCCTCCTTGCTAGATGGTAGCGGTACCATTCTCGTGCTCCCCTTATTATCAGCTGTATCAAAGAAGGCTCAGATGGTCTTGGTGCCAGTACCAGATATATAAGCATCCACCGCCATATGTAGCTGGTGAGTGATTCTCCCTCTCTTTGTATGCACGCGAGCAGATCTCGCATGGCCTTCCCTAGGGGTTCTAAGAATGCAAAATCAGTCCGGAATTCTACATCGATATATCTCCAGTTAGCCTTAACCTCCCCTGACTGCATATAATACCATTGGCTCACTACTTCTGCTAGTGAGTATGGGAACAACGTGGCTATCATACTCTGTGAAAGACCCTGTGCTCGACATAGGGTGTAAAACTTAGATAGATGAGTAGAGGGTGCCTCATCTCCATTAAATATCGTCATTCCGACCAAGCTGAAACTGACCCTCAGGTTTCTGGTTAAGGCTATTACGTACTGTTCATTCCATCACATCATCTGAGTTCATTCCTGACTCGATTGCCATTACGTACTGTTCACCCTTGCTCACTGGTGCTTCCATTGAAAGGTCCACATTCCCTGAGATGTCCCTTCCTACGTGGAGGGACGTAGGTTTCTGGTCGGTAAACACTAGCATTCTGGCAAGATTGATATCAACAGCTTCAATTTTACATCCGCACCCTCAGCGGTTCGATTCCTCCTCCAACATCTATAATACTTGATTAGGGTCGCTTCCCGACCCAGCTGTGAGCATGGGATTTTGTACCAGCTCGCACGTTCAATGATGACGGCTTTTCGGAAAATTTATCCTCGATTTTCGACCATCCGACGATCTTCATATGGGAATCCTCCTCGGACGTTTTAAATTATTTAACTAAAAAAAAAAAATCACGCGCGGAGGCAGCCTCGCGCGAGGCTGCGCGAGGCAGCCAGCACGAGGCTGCACGAGACAGCCTCGCGAATGGCAGCCTCGCGCAAAGCTGCGCGAGGCAGCCCGCACTCCCCGCGAGGGTCCTAAGGGACCCTCGCGGGGACTGCCCTCGAAGGTCGTGTGGTACCCTCGCGGGGCTTGCCCGTGAGGGTCCTAGGCGACCCTCGCGGGGATTCCTGCAAGGGTCTTTAGCGACCCTCACGGGGATCCCCGCGAGGGTCCTAGGCGACCCTCGCAGGGATTCCCACGAGGGTCCCTAACAACCCTCGCGGGGCCTCCCCGCGAGGTTCCTAGGCAACCCTCGCGGGGATTCCCGCGAGGGTCCCTCACGGCCCTCGCGAGGGAGCCTCGCGGGAGGCAACCCGCGAGCCCTCGAGAGGGAGCCTCGCGGGAGACCCCGCGAGGCCTCGCGAGGGAGTCTCACACGCGAGACCCCTCGCGTGCGAGGCTCTTTGTTTTGGATTTTTCGGGACTTTTTCATCTATAAATAATCGGGCCTTTTTCAGTACAAGAGGACGGAAAAAATTCAGAGAGAAAAATCCTCTCTTTCAGAACAAAAACTAAAAACATTTTTTTTATTACTTTCTTCTAACTTTTTCTCGGATCCAAAAATACTTTCAGATCCCAAATTTCTTCATCTTTTTATAAAATTTCTTCATCTTTTCTTCTTAATTCCTCAGATATTCTCGGGTCTAAAACCAATTTAGAACCCGAGTCTGATTATCTTTTGGATAAATAAACACTTTATTTTCCAACAAAACAATCATTTTTTAATTAAATTACATTAAAAATCCAAGAATTAAACGAAGATTTTTGGACTTTTTACATCAACCTTTTCACCTAAAACTACAAAAAAAACGAACGAGGAACGCTCCCGGGGATCTAACGGACACGCCGAAGTGGATTCAAGCCAAAAGGGTAAAGCCTCTGAGTTCCTAGAGCTGCAAATCCC
>CATIWQ010118549.1:0-32933 GCA_949673415.1 Euphorbia schlechtendalii | reverse complement strand
ACCAGGATTAGCTCTTTCCAGGAATTAGAGTCCTGTGAGGCTTAACGTCCGGGGGACGGCCCACCAAGACACAGAGATTCGAGTCCGGGATAAGTTACTTATTTTATAAGTGATCACAATATATTATATCTATAGAAAACCGTTTTCTTTTAATTATGCGTATTTGCACTTAGGTTGTTTTTTGAGTTAAATACATGGTTCACGTATTGCAAAATATAAACCATCCATAAAGCAGAAAAATAAACCATCCACAAAACAGTAAGTAAATGCGGAAAGTAAATGCGAAAAAGTAAAATTGCAAGGCTTTCAAAAATCGGGGGATGCAACTGCCCGCTACCCAATTAATTACATTTTCCGTAAAATATGTGCAATACCCAAAGGAAAATAAATCCTAAACATACATCTAACCTGCATCCACAAAGGTTAGCACATGATATGGCACATATGTTCGATTTGATTTTGGCGAGGCCCGTATGGCCTAATTAAAACATCGGCGATTTAAAGTTGTTAATTTAAATAATACAGTTCATTTTTATTTACACGTATGTTGGTCAATTTTATTAGTGAAAATGACCGCATGGCAAAAGGTGAGGTCTGTTATCCGGGAATATATTTTATTCCCTTCGTGGGGGTATTCTAATACAAAAGTTAAAAAGAAATAAAACAAGAAGAAGAGAATTACAACATTTACAATAAAATAAAATAATTCCTAGGTTCACATGTAGAAAGAAATTAAGAAGAAAAGGAGGAGCACAAAATAAGCAGCTCTAGGAACTCAGAGGCTTTACCCTTTTGGGGTGAATCCACTTCGGCGTGTCCGTTCGATCCCCGGAAGCGTTCCTCGTTCGTTTTTGTTTAATTGAAAAGGTTGATATAAAAGTCCAAAAATCTTCGTTTAATTCTTGGAGTTTTAGTGTGATTTAATTAGAAAAAATAATTGTTTGGTTGGAAAAATAAAGTGTTTATTTATCCAAAAGATAATCAGACTCAGGGTTCTAAATTGGTTTTAGACCCGAGGATATTTGAGGATTTAAGAAGAAAAGATAAAAAGAAGAAGAAATTTGAGTTCCGAAAGTGTTTTTGATCCGAGAAAAAGTTTGAAGAAAGTGAGAAATATTGTTTTTATTTTTTGTTCTGAAAGAGAGGATTTTTCTCTCTGAATTTTCGGGCCACGTGTACTGAAAAAGACCTGACTATTTATAGAAAAAAGAAGTCCCGAAAAATCCAAAGTATAGAGCCTCGCAGGCGAGGGGTCTTGCGCGCGAGGCTCCCTCGCGGGAGGCTGCCTCCTCGCACACGAGGTTGCCTCGCGCGAGGCTGGCTCGCGTGCGAGGTTGCCTCGCCACTGGGATTCCGTCACCTTCATTTTATTTTATTTTTTTTTAAAACGTCCGAGGAGGATTCTCATTTGAAGATCGTCGGATGGTCGAAAAATGTATGATTCGAGGATAAATATCCCGAAAAGCCGTCATCATTGAACGCGTGAGCTGGTACAAAATCCCGTGCTCATAGAGTGCTTTGTTGTTAATTTTATTATATTTGACTTGAAATTGTAGTGGATATATAACATATTCCATTTCAAATATCAAATGATAGAACTTATTAGTTCTCATGAAATTATTCTTCCAGTATTAGATTCTTGTTTATATTTCTTGTTTTGCATTGTTTATAATTGTGATGATTCCAATGTCCATAGTTTTTTAATTAAAATTTCAGAGTAATTGTATTTTATTAGGTTGAATATAGATATGCATGTAATAAAAAGCATAAATTTTTAAAAAACATTAAATGAAACTACGTCGGTTTGTCTAAGAACTGACACGAAATCAATATAAGCGCTGAACCATGCGGTTAATATAGTTATCACAATGGTGTCGGTTGGAATAAAAACCGACGCTAATACTTAACAATAGCGTCGGTTTTCAAACTGACGCCAGAACTTAAGAAATAATGGAGTCGCGGGCTTTGGTGTCGGTTCAAAACCGACGCCATTGTTAATATTGAACCGACGCTAATGATCATTTTTCTACTAGTGTCTATGATTCTCCTCTTGAGAATTCCAGTTCATTTTATTAATAAAGGTTTGGCCTTGTCAGGTCATTTGCTTTGGTAGGTGCTAACCTAGTTGGGATGCTCTTGGCTTACACCCCGACACTGATCATTTTCCCTTAAAAAAAATTTTTTTTTGACCAACTAACCCAAAATTTATTAATAAAACTCATCTTGAGAAAGGTTAAAATTACAAAGAGTGTTATTCCCGGGCTTACGAACAAGTGGGAAGAGAAGAAAATATAAGACGACCATTACAATTTATGTGATGATGCTATCACTTGTCCAAAATGAGCTTTTAGATATTTATCTGGATGAGCTTTCTCAACTTCAATGATAGGGGGAGATTACTCTTACACTTACAGTAAATGCAAATGCATATAATCCGTAAAGCTAGGAATATTACAAATTAATTATAGCTAAGGCTAACTAATACTCCACAAGTTGAGTTGAGATGCGTGGAACCACATCAAACTTGCAACGCGTTTCAATTGAAATTTTGGTCAAGGGAAAAGGTCTGATAATAATACAATACCAATCAACTTAATCATTGTGTAAATAGAAATTTAATAATTATTTATTTTTGAGAAAAATGAAATATCCAATGTGTGTCAACTAGGTAGCATTGAGAGTACCACCAATGTTATTAAACCGGACCGGACCGACCGGTTTAAATGTAAACCGATAATGAATTTGCTCTGGTTGAAGAAAATAACAAATCTATAAAAACAGTTGACCGGTTTTAACCTGAAAAAATGGACGAACCAATCAAAATCTGACTCTTTCATTTTCATGAAAACTAGTAAAATAATTGTTATTTTGAAATTTTATTATTGTTATTATGATAAATTAAAATTAACACATAAATCATTATCTATTTTACGTATAAAAAAGAGATAAAATTAGTATAAATCATTACATATTTTTATATTATGATAATTAAAATTAGCATAATTCATTTATTACATGTTATATTATTTCTTTCCATAAAAAAACACTTATAATGCTTATGAGATAATTATTTGATTATATAATTAAATGCTATTTAAATTTAGAAAGTATGTTCACCATTGATCCGATTTTACTGAGATATCGAAACAAATCGATCCTCCAAATTGTAGATAAAATGGAAGAAATAAAAAGGTGATGGTCCATTTGGCAAGACTCAATGGATCAAACGGACTAGAGTGGCGCCAGTCCATAATCCTTCCACTGTTGGGAGCGGTAGGTGATCGTTGCTCTGTGAATCGAGTCTGACACGGTGCCCTCCATTTTACTTTTATTAAAGATCAAATAAACGGTTGGGCTGTGATCAGACCTGATTGAACCAGTAAAATCATGAGTCACTTACTTCACTGGTCCAATATCCTGTCCGATTTCGATAACAATGATTATTATGCCATAACTGTGAATTTTCGTACTTTGGAAAGAAAATCAAACTTTAACTACTATTGGGAAAATTATTTTACATTTATCTCCATTTCTCTTTATCAATATTTTTTTCACAATTCTATGACAAAGAACATCTTCTTATGTCATATAATGCCATTTTTCCAAATGCTTAAATATATTAAGTCTTCAGCAACAAACTAGAAGAGCCATAAGGGACAAGACTTGAAAGTCTTATCATAAACATGTTGAGTTCGTGGATTTAGAGAGTATTGGTCTTGATAACCTGAAAGATCATATAAATATGGTTGAGCTCATCTAACATAATAATCAATTGACGTGTGTTAAATCTTAGTCTACCCCACTTATATTCACGTTCATTATAGTTGTTTATTTCCAAATGTGAGATAATATCACATCGCCAATACCTCTTTGAAATGCAACTAGGCTGAACTAGTTGCCACTCGCTAAAAACTCCTTGACTTACTCTTTGGAGGCTCAAGGTCAACAATGGGTCTAGTCTCTCTGCTAGCCCAATTTCTACCAAGACTTTAAATACAAACCTAGGATCTTCTAGTTGTCAGACCTTCTTTTGCTCTGATACCATGTAGAGAATCTGTATGCTTGGAGAGTGTTGGTATCAATAGTTTGAGTAAGCATACAAGTGGGGTTGAGCCCATCTAACACAAAATCAATGACTTGTTTTAAGACTCAAGCTACTGATCCATTATATTCGCACATTAGGCTTGTTTGTTTCCAAATGTGGAATTACTCCATATCTCAAACAAAACAAAGAACTCACTGTGATATTTCCAGTCTTTTCGCATATATTATGAAAAACTCGAGATGAACCACTTTATCTATTAATGTTCTTTCTCTTGAAAATGTGTGAGATAAATTAAATGGAACTTATTTCTTTGTTAATTTATAAATATCCAAAACTAGCATAGCTAAATTGATTGTAAATCCTACACAATAGGCCTAAACAAGTAAGCAATGGATTTTAATATCACATTTAGATATCCTTATCTCATCAATGAGGGTATTGATGGAGATAGATGCTTACCAATCAAAGATATTAATGTCCATGTCTTCGAATTTGATTTTGATTTTTCATCCCCTCAAAGGAGTATCAGGTGCTCATAAACTAATCCAGTAGACATTAATTCGAAACAAAATAAATTCATCTTAGCGTGTTTGCGCAAGAAACCCAATAAATATTCACCTTAGTCATGTACCTTTGTGATTGAATATGTCGGCATAAGAGTTTTGAGTTGATAGCTTGAGTGAAGATGTAAATATGATTGAGCTCATCAGACAAAAAAATTAGTTAATTTGTGTTAAGGCTCAATATACCACTTATATTATATATTTTAAATCTAATTTTTTTTACTGGAATTTTTCTCACATCTTCAACCCCTCACCCCCTTTAGTGCAAGGTGGCTTGGACAAGTAGTCATTTGCCTAGACTTGAGTATGGGCTGGGCTAGACAAAGTTCAGTTCAAGCACAATCGTACCTAGTTAAAAAAAATTAGTAGCTTGAACTCGGCGTATAAAAATATAAAAGCTGGTTTCGAGCCGGACCGAGCTTTTATAAAAAATATCAAATCCCAAATCAGGCTCACGGGTTACCTATAAATTTTTGTTACTAAAATCATAATATATAAACAAAAAAACACTTATAACAAAAAATAATTGCATAGATTTGTTGGATATGAGAACTTGAATGAGTATATAAATGATGTTAAATCAATCTAACACAGAACCAATTAAATTATGTTAAAGCTCAATCTTTACAATTTATATACTATACTTTATTTATATTTATATCTAACATGGAATTCTCTCTCCACGCCCCTCCAACACTCATGGTTGAATTTTTATTCATGGATGTTTACTGTGAACAATTTCATGTTATTTAGCATTTTTGTTTTTTTTAGTTTTATCTATATTTTTTAATTGGTGGATTTTTTTTCTCCAACTTAGTACTTCATTTTCAAAAAGTAAAATAAAACTTGCATTACGTATTGGATATCAAATCATTAAATATATTCATACTTTTACATGTTTTAAGAGTATATGGTTCGATCACCAATTTAATCATAAAACATAAAACTATGACCTCATCATATATATCCCCTTTTAACGGTTCACCGACTAGTCCGAGTATGAAAAACATGTTAAATAACAGCATTAAGCCATTTAATTTTCTTCTGGTACCACACAATGAATTAGGAATAAAATGCCTAAGTTCCATATATTTTAACTTTACATATGTTAAAAAAGATCCATCTAACCACCAGGTTTTGGTCTAGTGGCCACCACCCATGGGGAATTCAAGAAATGTGAGGTTGTGAGTTTAAAGAGTTTTAAAAAGTGCTAGCGCTAGTTCGACAGCTAGAGCCTCTAGGGTTCTAGACGGATTATATTTAAAATTTTAAAATTTATTGATGAATTAGAATAATAAATTTAACTAAAACATAAATGTTCATTTAATAAAATCAAAAATTCATATAGCAACACATTTTTAGGTTTGGAAATACTTTTCAATTTTTTGGCAACATTTTTCTAAGCGTTGACGACACTTTTTTTGTCTTTAGCAACACAGTTTTAGGTTTTGGCAAAAGTTTTTGTCTTGATCACCCTTTTATATAAAATCATGACTGTGTTTCAAAAAACCCACATAAATAGCTGCCTTAACTATCTTTTGAAACAGAGATTCAAACCTTACAATCAACAAAACTGATAAAAATGCATCATATTTCTAAAAAAAATCCTAATTATATATAATCTAAATTAAATATCGAATGTAATTAACCAATGATTTCAAATTTCTACCTATTAAATAAACATAAGAAACTTCAATGGTGAAAGCTAAACGTGAAGAATCCTTTTTTTCTTTTTTAGTATTCTTTGAATACATTAAAACAAAGAACATAAACCTTGAGCAAAAGAAAGCTAGGAAGGTAACATGTTAAAAGAAGAGTACAAAATGAACCTTGAAAAAATAAACTAATAAAGTTGGCAAAGGCATGGGAGAGATTAATAAACAAATAAAATGGAAAACAAAAGTAAGGAATGGTGAAAACTGAAAAAAAAACACAATTGTTGTCCACTTGTAAAGGAGCACAGGAAGTAATAATTAATAAACAAAATGAATGATGTAGTAAAAAAGTTGCAATTTCAGACACAAACAAATCAAACACAGACAAAGATCGATCTTCCATGTCTTGAAAAGCTTGCTAAACTTGGCATTTTCTTGTTTATTTTTATTAATTAGTTTAAAGAATATTTATATGGTAAACTCAAAAAGGAGTTAGCGTATTTTATAGGCAAATAAAACAAATTGAATAGTTAAAATTGGAAATAGAAAGGCAATTGATGATTCAAAGTTGTTTTATCGTGTATAGAGTTGGAAGGAACAAGAGTGGGATTCCTGTAGTCAGATATTTCTATCCTTGCTCTTTGTTCATATCTAAACCTAATATTCTTAATTATTCTCTTATTCTGTTTATATATTCACGTTACCACTAGACTTTGGTTTAGTGATCATCATTTTTTAAAAAATTCAAGAAGTATAAGATTGTTTAAAACCCCAAAATCAACAAAATTGGTAAAAAATGTCTCATATTATAAAAATATTAAAGTGACAGCAACTTTTTTCGAATTCATATAATGGAGCTGAAAAGATATTGCTTTCATTTCCAAAAAAATGGCAATTTTACAGAGTTCACAAAAAATGATAATAATGATACTTAATGCATCAGAAGTCCCTAAATTGTTCTTAAACACTATTTTTCCACGTGAACTTTGGGGACGTTCCAAATAATTCTGTAAAATACCATTAATTTGTTCTCTTAATATCACATGTCAATTTTTGGTTGGTTTAGCTTTTCAAACTGTTAATTTCCTGATATTTCTATCTTATTAAGATTTTAACATGTGGTATTACTATTTTCAAGTTCATGAAATCATTTAGAACTTTTGAAAGTTTAGAGAATCATAGACAAATTCAGGAACTCATGATAATTTCAATGCAATATATAAATAAATAAATAGTGAAACATTTCAAAGCCTAAGCTCCCCGAACTACACGAATTTGAATCATGATGATGGATGGTGTAACACTGACTCATGTGCTTTCCAGCATTCTCCTTTCTATTTTCTTATTTTCTTTTTATACAATATATTACTTTTTAAAAATATCTCTCTACTTCGGATTTTGCTAGATGATTTCCTACTTTCATGCATACAGTCATATTAGGTATTTGACTGATTTACCATCAACTAAGCATTTAGTGTTTTGGAAGGCACTAGATGTTAATTAGGCGACTAGAATCTTCAAGAACTTAGACAGTGATTAATCATGACCAAGACATGGATTAGGTGGATTAGTATTTTTTAATTTTTAATATTAATTAATGAATTAGAATAATAAATCTAAGTAATACATAAATTTTTATACAATGATATTAAAAATTCATGTAACAACACTTTTTTGGACTTTGACAACATATTGCTAGGCTTTTAGCAACACGTTTCTGGATTTTGGTAACACTTTTCTGAGCTTTGCCAACATTCTTTTCTTTGACCGCGTTTGACCGCCTAGTACCATCCAATTATATAAAATCATGGCAATGCTCCAAAAAACCCCACTTAGGCAGTCCCCTTTCCCTTCTATTAATTAAAATACTGTAGGCATCACATAGTCATATTTTCCTCTTTTTTAATTTTCACCGTAAGGTGACATTGTTTTCATTATGGAATTCTCATTTTGAGACACAATCTCAGAAAAAATGTGCTCTAACCTAAAAAAAACAAGAGACTTTAAATATTCTAAATCCAAGTAAAGTACTTAAAGAAAAGTTTTATTTACATAAAAAAACTATTACGTTCAATATTTTTTCAGCTTTTTTATTTTATATGTATGATATTTTATACTATTTTGTTCCATAATTCATGTTTTAATTTATAATCTTATGATATTTAAGAATTATAAAAATATAAATTCAATTAATTCTTGCCTGGACATTGGTCGCTCTACCGGGTTTTAAAACACTAATATCTATGGTTAGTAGAATTTAATATATATTAAATTAATTCAAATAATATCAATATGTGTATCAATATGCCTTAAACCCCACTATTTTTTCCTCCTCCTTTTAACTTGATTTGGGAAGTTATAACATTTCCGTGTGTGAAATTTTTCAACGGGTTATTGTTCCATTGATGTCCACTCATTCTTTTCTAGCTTCACAGAATATAATTTCACATGACAATGCTCTTTCTCCTTTTTGTAATAACTTATAAACTCAAGACCACCTTATTATACATTGTGATGTTAGCCGTAAAAGTTTGGTATTCTTTGTTCAAATGGCTTGGAGTTCAATCTTCAAATTCATTCGGGGCAATTGATTTTCTAAAACTATGGTACCACTTCTTTCGTGGTAAACTTCAATGGGACTTTGGAATATCTCTATAATTTTTCTTGTGCTAGGAGTTGTGGAATCATAGAAACAAATTTGTTTTCGAGGGTTCTAATTCTTCACTTGATTTATTGTACAAGGACATTCATATTAGATGGTTTATCTTTCAGACACTTTATTTCTCCTTTCTTTTAGACCTCTTTGTAAACCCTTTTGAAACTTTTGTTATAATTTTAGCTCTATCTCAAGGTTTCCTAATATTATTTCAGGTAAGTAGTCTCAGGAGACTTTAAAGATGTTAACCTAGTTGAGATGTCTATTTTTCTTTCGACTTTTAACTTGTTCGCTTATAAAAATAAATGTTTATTGAGTTCCAATTATTTCCTAAGATTGCAAACAAATATTTTGGAATTCCAGCCGTTGAACAAAAGCTACTCATAGTAAAAAATAATAAACAAATGTAGCAATGGAATGTTCGTAAAAAAATGTCAAAATTTTATCGTGAATGCATGTGAGTATCACTGTATTTGCCGACAAATGATCAACTGTTGAAAGACAAAGAGAGTAATCTTTACGCTCCAAGTTTCAGAAAGAGAGTTGGTTTGCCTTTGTCGAAGATGGTAACTACAAGACAAAACATAGTTAGCGTGACTAGTCGTGTGACCGGCATAGCCTCTCTAATTCTTAAATTAGCGACTCAATTAAGAGAAGATGCAAGGTTTTTAGTGAATCATAATTGCGTAGATTTGATGGTAGAAAAGATTCCTTTATATAGAGAGTAGATGACTCCTAATTAGGATAGAATTGAGATGCCCGTACTATGAGAGGATTCCTCTTTAGGATAACTCTTTCCTAATAGGTGACAGAGTCTCTAATATACTAGAATGCTCCTATTAAACTAAAACAAGAATGTCAATGTTTTGGTGTGCAAGTTCTGGAATCTGACGTGGGTCTTCCACACGGCAACGCCGTGTCACGACTTGATTAGCAGAGGTGTGATTGTTGCGCGCCTATTTATCAAACACCAATTTATTACCTGTGAATGCGATAATGCCCAGTAATGGAGTGCGCATTCAAAAAACATTCAATCCATAGATTGATCTTTTTAACACCCAAATCAATATTTTGAGCTTTTCAACTTTAGGGTTAAATTTTATAGAAGGTCAAAAACATCTTTTTCATCAAGGAATTATGAAGTTTGATTTGTAAAAATATGATTGTGAGCGAGCAAGGTTTTTGAGGAGAAGGTAGGCTGCCCGAGCGTGTTTAGTGAACTCACGTTAAGCCTCTTTTTGAAGGGTCGAAAGTTTGAAAAATGGTCTATTGGAAAAAATAATCGCAGATTGATTTTGAAAAAATAAATCAAAATATAACAATCTAGTAAATATTGCTAATGCATTCCCGATGAATCGTCCCAAGTGGAGGACGCATCCATGAAGTGGATGGATATTAAAGCCCAATCTTATCCAAACTAGACATGAGATAAAGATCCAAAATTAACGTAAAGCATCATATGATGATATAAAATCTCTCATTCGGTAATACTCCCTCCTTTAATACTATATTGAATAATATATTATTTAACATTTGTTTTGAAAAAGAGAAATTTCGAAGAATTATGTTGAAAAATGGAGTCAGCACTCGGATTAGCTCATCTAAATTATTTTCAGAAATTCAGGTATGTATAGCTTATGTACGTACCTTTCATTGGTTAAATTAAAGAAAATCATTTTTCGTATTTTCAACATGAATGTCATCTAAGTATTTTAGATGTATTTTTTTTCACATAATGATGATATATGAAAGTAAATTTGAAAGAGATGAGTTTTAGAGATAGATTCTTTTTTAAGTTTGAAATTATCCAATTTTGAGTTTTTTAGAATTTCGGGTAAATTGATTCAAAACGTTGAAAATGTGAATGAATGTTTAATTTATATCATGAATTGATGATCCCCATATGTTAGAAAACATCTAACTATTGATTTAGGCTTGGATTGACTTGATTTTGTGGAAAATTTAGATTTTTAGGGAGAAAATACAAACAAACAGGATTTGGCCGAAATTAGGGCTCAAATCTTGTAGAGCCTATGTGTGAACAGACAACGTTTTATCGGGTGCAACAAAGCGGTTGAAGGACTCTAATTGGGAGTTTTTTTTATTTCTATTTAAGATAACGCTATTTTTGAAAAAAACAGTATATTGTGTTATTTAAACAAATGAATTCAAAACTAGTAAAATAATGTTATGGAAAAAAAAGACTTATTTTCCTATTAGAAACACGTCAATATGGAAACAAATTTTACATTTTAAAAATAACGAATTAGGAAAAAACGTTAATTAGAAATGATTTTCATACAAAATAAATGAATTAAAAGAATAATTGATTTACAAAATAAAGAAAAATCATTTTCGAATACTATTTTACATGAATTTGGAAATCAAATTGTGAAATGAAATCTCAGAAAATTAAATACTATAAATCTATAAACAAATCATTTGTTGATATTGTACACAAGTTGATTACATAAATGTAAATATTTACTTTTATAAAACTATTATGTACGTAATTATATTAAAAAGATAAAATAAAAAATATCTTAAATTAAATTTAAAACGGAATTAAAAAACACTATTTAAGAAATATTGGAGTCGTCACATATAAACAACCCAACTAGGATTCATATACCTATTAAACAGAGATTCTAAGTCCAGACAAAACGTTTACTAATCTACTTAGTTCAAAAAATTAGTTTCAAATATATCAAGCCAATTTTATCCCCTTTTATGCCTATTTTCAATTTTAATCCTATATTAATTTCTACGTATTCATACAATAAAATAAAAGCAAGTAAAAATGTAAATATTACATCTCTAGCAAGAAAATAAATGACGGAAAATATAAAAAGATTAAAACTACTTAGTTACAATGATCTAAGAGAACAAATAAAATTTCATAAAAATAAAGAGGATCACATATGGATTCGACTTTGAAATTTAACTAAATCTTAATCTCTATCTTCGTAACAAACTTAATTCATCTTGCAAAACTCAAATAAAATATCAAAACGTTCATAGAAATAACAATGATACAAGAATGATGAAATGAAATATTAAAAATGAAACTAAGCAATGAAAAATGAACAAAATGATATTACCCTCATGTTTAGTTTTGCAATATGTTTCCAAGATGCTTAGATTTGGACTTTGAGAATTTTGAACAGTTAAAATATCATAGATTCTTGTTGATGAAAAACAAAGAGAAACAAATTATTTATTAAAAAAAGAAAATATTTTGAAATAACTCATGTAAAAGAAATATTTTTAGCAAATAAAAAGTAGAGCATAATAGAATTGTGGAAGAAAGTCCTTGAAATCTCCCTTTTCAACTAGAAATTTAGAGACCTATTTAGAGGTTTAAGTTTCATGAAAAAGGTTAATTTCATAAACTTAGAAATAAATAAATTAGCATTAAAAAAAACTAAATAGGAAAAATACACTCATAGAAAAAGGAATAAAGAAAATCAGGATAAAAACAATTTCCTTTCTTTCCATATTTTTATTCTTTTCCATTTTTATTTCAATCTAACATTTATTTTCACATTCGTTAATCCAAAATTATGGTACAATGATTTATTCCAAAAACAAAAATAAGTTACTAAAATAAAATAAGACAAAATCAAATAAAGTCAAAGTCAAATAAAATAATAAAAACAAAGTTAAAATAAAATGGAAATTAATCACAAACACATAAAATAAAACATTTTTATCAAAACACAATTGTTCAAAGTCTCCTCAAGTCCAAATGTCATCTTGGTACATATGTAAGGTAAAATTTCATCTTTAGGCCGGACGGACCGTGCTCACACTATGCAAACCTGGTACCAGAATCACATTAACCTGGTACCACATTCGATGGGCTTTACCGAGTTTGCGGAAAACGGACCAAATTTTTGCATTTTTCCTTTTTTGTTTGTTTGTTTTTTCCACTTTTTAAGGTATTATGCCCCTAAATAAACATGTATAAGGGGGTAATAGGTTATATGAAGGATATTTACATGAGTGTATGTGAAGATTACGTGATTTATCCGTGTATGCTAAAATGAACAAAATAAGGAATAAGAGATACTTATCGGGTTCATTATCTCATTTCGATTTTGCAGGAGGTTTTGAGAGGCACTAGCACCTCCCTCTCTATTAGTCTCCTTTGGTGGGATGAAATAGAGGATGATGAGGTCAAGCGAATGATCGTGGATTCTATCTTCGATGAGATCATCAACAGCTTGAAGGCGAGGGGGACCAAGTCCTCTAGTTTAGCGGTGATCGCTTTGTTGGAGAGGTGGTTTGATGTTACCCATACTTTCCACTTGCTTATCAAGGAGATGAATATCACTCCTCTGGATATGTTGGCAATGACTAGGTTGAGATTTTCTGAGACTATAATGCATTTTGACTTCTACATGGACTGCTTTCCTTTCGACGATTGCATCCAAGAGTATGTTGTGGAGCAGCTGGGGTAAGCCCCTTAACCGGGAGGTTGGATTACACTCACTTGTAGGAGTGGATAATGATGAGAGGGAGCAATACGTTTAGTCCTTTCTTCTCAAGTTACTGACCACTGTCTTCTTCTTGTGCGGCTCGCGCCACTTACACTACGGGCTCCTATCTACTTTGGAGGATTTAAAGGAGGTTCCAAACCTCATTTGGTGTGAAGCCGCTCTCGGCTATTTGTACTATGGGCCAGATGTTTGTGCTAGGGGAGGGTAGATAGAGCTCAAAGCTAGCCACTTTTTCTTCATGTATTTCTTCAATACTCACATTTGTAAAGCTTTGTGAATTTTTTGCTAGTTAATTTATACAAGTAATGAACATGCAAACTGGCATGGTAGAATTTCAAACTTAAAATTAATCCAAATGGATCTTCTAAGCATGGTATGATTGATATAATCTTAACTTAAGTGTTCACTTATTAAAGAGACCCAACATCTAAGTATAAAGCATTACTAGTTGATGTGTGCCTTTCCCTTGCAGCAGTAGAGTGATCCCTTAGACAAGTTGGACAGATTCGCATTAGCCTCCAAAGTAGGACATTCTCGATGAATGGTCCACACTAACCCCACCAACCAAAACCTCCTTGAGAGGGAGAAATTGTTAGTTAACAAGTGGCTGCTAGACCATTCACAAACCAACCCGAAAATAATTGCAAATGCTCTTTTCTAAACAAGGAATAAGCTTTCAAAAGAATCTCGTAAATAAAAGAGAAACACTAGTAGGATCTCAAAATAATTCGTAAGAAAGAAGTCAAGCTCAGAAAAGAAAAGCTGAACTAAAGTACGTTGAAAGATGAGGAGAAGGCTCCTTTATATAGGGAGCAGGGGAGCAAAAGAGTTCCACTATTAGCAATGTGGGATGGGGAATTCCCCATCCCCCGTGGGTTAACTCACGCACACAGCCTGCTTTAGTGATTTGTGTGCCGCACAAGGAAAACTGGTTTGGGCTTGCCTTGTCCCACAAGCGTAGGCTTGCAGTGTCGCTAGTGGGTCTGCACACAAGCCCATGCAAGCGCTACATTGTAGCGCTTGCGAGCCTGCAGCCCACCAGCATGTGCTAGCATTGCATAGTAGTGCTAGCCACGTTAACGGCTCCCGAGCACACCCAGTGCTCGTGTGGCAGCCACGCAGGCCCTCCCATAAACATGTTGGTTAATTAAGGTCCTTATTGATCATGAAAACTTGTACGATGAAATTTTGGAACTTAAGATTAATCCTAAAGGATCTCCTAAGCATAACATGATTGATATAATCTAAATTAAAAAGTTCCATACATGCTTATAGGTTTATAAAACTTAATAAAAGAAACCGAGCTTCTAAAATTAGAGCATTACCAGTTGATGTGTGCCTTCCCCTTTGTATTGAACCCAAGTTAATAGTGCTTCTCAGTACTTAAACGTTTTGGAAATAACAAATTGTTCTAGGATAGTGAAATTAATTTGAGTACGAAGTAGACTCTTAATCAATCAAGTTTACTTGAGATTTTTTTAAGGGAAAGCAACTCAGTTTATTGAATAATTAATTAAGTTATGAATTAGAGTAAGAAAAGCTGAGTCCATCCTAGTAATAAATAGTTTACAAGATATAGACCCAGCGGAGCTGAGTAAGCTTTTATTCATAAAAGCTGAGTTGTTTGACACTTAGAGAAATATATGACATAAATGTGTTTAATGACTGTGAGGAATGGAATATTCCTTTTAATGCTTTTCAGGAGAAAAGGTGATGAAATTAAAGAAGATATTCAAGTGGTCCTCATAACGAAAAAGGTGTTAGTACGGAATGTTGGAGTTTCCTCATTAAAGTCCAAGATAAAAAGAATCGTCTAACATGTGTTGTTTCTCAATGTCTCCGCGCAACTCTGCAATGTCAGCAAGTTAATGAATTGTAAGCTTCCACGTTGCATCTCACACGCCTCTCCATTAGAATTGATTTCTTAAAGGAAGCAAGTTTTTGATGCATTTGGATTAACGGATTAATCTTGTGCTTCAAAGTTAAAAATCTCTATCTCTAAACATCCTAGAATTTGTTTCGAACGGGTAAATTCGAAAGTTGTAAAGAGAAGAGAAATTGAAGACATATTAGGATGAGAAGTTTACAACGGCTACTTCTAAGAACTTCAAGTATAAATAGAAGATTGAAGTAGATGTTCAAACTTGGTGAATCACCTCGAATTTCTTAAAGAGCTGATATACCATGCAACTATTCCCAACGTTCAGAAATTCCAAATCAAGCAATTGAAGCAAACACTAATCCACAAATCTGTTTGTAATAGAGAGAAATCACTTAAGATTTAACATTGTAAAGGATTCAACGTATTCTATAAGTTGAAATCCTCTATTTGTTTATTTCTTTTCAAAAATTTGAGTGACAGTTTGGGAAGGGTACCCAAATTGTGGTTGAGTGATAGTTAGAAAGAAAGGTACTTTCTGTAATTGTGTCTATGTAAAGGCTTCTCCGCCTAAGGAAGGAAGGAAAACATTAGTGGATTAAAGCTCGGAAAGGAATCTAGGCACTAGAGGTAGGCTAGGGGCCGAACTAGGATAAAATCTTAGGTGTTGAAGTTCTAATCTTTATCGCTTGTCTTTATTGTGTTATACTCATTCATCATTCTCTCTATTTCATTATCTTTATTGTGTTGTACTCAGTATCAATTGAAGATAAACTGTGCCAACGAAGCTAAGTAGTTTATAATTTTTTGATATAGCTTAGCACATTTCACTCAGAATGCATCTAAAAACTGAACTTGGAAAAGTATTTTTTATAAAATCTAAAAAGAACCAAGTAAAGCATTCACCCTCTCTACTATTAATATTAAGCTATTTCGGATCAACAAGTGGTATCAGAGCGAGTACTCAACTTATAGATTAATCATCTTTGAGTTAAAAATCCAAAATGGCTTATAACAATTTCAGCTTTGGCTCAGGATCGATGGTACTTCTTAAAGAACGAATGTCTGTAACCAGACCTCCACTGTTTGATGGTAATCATTAAATATTTTGAAAAAAATGCATGAAGAACTTAATTCAATCTCAGAGCATGCAAGCATGGCTCGCTATAGAGCTTGGCCCCAGAATTCTTACAATTGTGAGGAATGGGGAAAGAGTCCCAATTGATCTAGAAGATTACAATGATGTTGATCTAAGGCTTCTCAAAGAGAATGCGACAACCATCAACTACTTACATTGTACACTAGATCTTACAGAATTTAACATGGTCTCGGGTTGTGAGATAATGCAAGAAATTTAGAGGAAGCTGGAGATAACATACAAAGGGACCGACAAGGTCAAGGAGTCAAAGATCACCCTCATGCTAAAAGAGTATGAGCTATTCCAAATGGGCACTAGCGAGGGTATTCAATCCATGAATACCATGTTCATTAACATCGTTAATGAACTAAAGAGATTGGGTAAGGAGTTCACTGAGGAAGAGTTGGTAAACAAGAGTCTCCAAGTTCTCACTATTGAGTGGGATGCTAAGAAGAGCATAATCGAAGAGGCTCATGATCTTAAAACCTATAGCTATGATGAGTTTATATGAACCTTGCTGACTCAGGAAATGTCCATAAGGAAATATATTAATGATTCCAAAAGGAGTAAAAATAAGGAGAGAGAGGGAAGAGCCATTATCCTAAAAGTTAAATCATCAGAGGAATACTGTAGGAGTGATTCGGATGAGCAAATGGCCCTTCTGATGAGGCAATTCAAGCGCTTCATGAAGAAGGATGAGAAGTTCAATAAGAAAAATTTTCCTAGTAAAATCAAATAAACTCAACACCGGTATGGAGTTGAGGAAAGAGGAGCACAACAAAGATATCAAGTGTTTTGGTTATGGCGAAAAAGGCCATATTCAATAATCCTATCCAAAAACCAAGAAGGACAGATATAAGAAGAGGTTTGCCATGAAAAATGAAGCACTTGCTGCCACCTAGAGCGATTGCAAGGAATTTTCATCCTTAGATGAAGAAGCTACAAATTCTGCCAACCTTTTCTAAATGGTAATTGAGAAAGAAAGGGGCGAGAGCTAAGCATCAACTTCAAAGAGTAATCAATCCGGTGCTGACTGTGAAGCTAAGTGCACTAAGGGAAAAACTCACAAGATGAGGCACATTCTGAAATCCCTTTATCAATAGAAGTTCTCCTAGGTACTTTGATGTAATGAAGCTTACTAATAAGTTAGTTAAGAACAATAAAGAGCTAGTAAGGAGAAGTAAAGATCAAGAAGACATGATTGCTTCCTTATCTCTTGATATCCACTTTCTTCAAGAAAAAGTCAAGTATCATGAATGTCATAACAACAAGCTCACTAAGCAATTAGATGAGTTAACTGCTGAGATAACAGCTTTAAAGGAGAAATGGGTTCCTCCTCCAGCTAATAGTCTGACTTCGAGTAACCAAACTCGCAATTTTAAGAGGAAGAATTCTTTTAAAAAGAAGAACCGAGCCCGTCCAAAGCGAAAGCTATGTGTGGCTTTTGTGGTAAAGCTGGACATGCCACAGTTTCTGTAGGCATAAAAATGGTTATTTGACGAGTACGACTAGTCTAATTTAAACATTGCTAACAAAGGAGGACCCAACTCAAAAGCATGGACATCTAAGAAAATGCAACTATTTTGCAGGTGAGGATAGCGGATGCTCTAGGAATATGATGGGAGATGAAAGCCAGTTCATCTCATTGGAGTGTAAAAGTGATGGAAGTTTTAGTTTTGGAGATGACAAAAAAGGGAAGATTGTTGGATGTGGCATTGTCGATGTTTCTCCTTCAATCAAAGAGGTTACTCTGGTCAAAGGACTCAAGTGCAACTTGCTTAGTGTAGCCCAGTTGTGTGATAAAGGTAGAAAGGTTACATTCGACTTAGAAGCTTACTCAGTTATTGACTATAAGACTGACTCAACTATACTCTTTGCTCGTATAATGAATAGTGTGTCTATGATTTATTTATTCCCGGGCTCCACTAATGTTTATCTTATATCTAAGGAGGATAATTCATGGCTTTGACACATACGGTTGGGTCATATAAATATGAACATTTTGTCCAAATTGGCCAAAAAGCAACTAGTTGTGGATTTACCCAGTATTAGCTTTGAGAGGGTTAAACTTTGCTCCACTTGCTAGCTTGGTAAGCAAGTTAAGAACTCATTTAGGTCAATTAATAACGTGGTAACTAAGAGATCGTTGGAGCTCCTCCACCTAGATCTTTTCAGCCTAGTTTAGCCTATGAGCATGGGTGGAAAGAGGTTTTCATTGGTGGTTATGGATGACTTCACGAGATTCACTTGGGTAGTCTTACTGAGTAGCAAAGATGAAACTTTTGAATCGGTTTGTCAAACTCAGTAATCAGATAATGAATGAAATAGGAACTAAAATTAGTAGAATCCGAAGTGATTATGGATGAGAATTCGAGAACTTCCATTTCAAAGAATTCTATTCAGCACATGGTATTGACCACAATACCATAGTTCTAGAAAGGAAGAACAAAACCATAGTTGAGATGGCTCGATCCATGTTGAGTGATAAAAATCTACCAAAGTACTTTTGGGGAGAAGCTGTTAACAATCTGGTTATTTCTTGAATCGGGTTCTAATTCGCCCAATTCTTGAGAAGACACCTATGAGCTTTGGTTAGGGCGCTAGCCTAAGATTGCTCATCTCAGATCATTTGGCTGTCGGTTCTTTATTCTTAACACCAAAGAGTAGCTAGGTAAGTTTGATCCAAAAGTTGATGAAGGTATCTTTCTAGGATACTCTCTAACAGCAGGGTATATAGAATATATGTCAAGAGAACTAGCTTATCAAAGGAGTCTATGCATGTAGATTTTGATGAAGCTAACAATGTAGATAGATGTCAATCTGATAAAGAAGAAGGAGTAATTTAGTAAGAAAATCCACTCAGTTTGCCACTCTTTGTGTTACCCAACCCAGCAGAAGAACTTGAAGCCGAGGAAGTCAAAGAAGATGAAGATCTTTCTACCAACTTCAATGAAGGAGAAGATCAACCTTAGCCTCAAAAACCAAATACAGAACCTACAATCATTGATGCAAGTCTTCTAAGAGAGATTAGGACTCATCGCAATCACCAGCTAGAAAGCATTGTTGATGATGTTCATAATCCCGTGATGACGTGAGGTTAGCTCAGTAGGATGATGAGCCATCTAGATTTTATCTCATTGACTGAACCCAAGATGTTCGAAGATGAAAAAGGAGATGATTATTGGATGATTGTGATGCAAGAGGAGTTGGATCAGTTTAAGTGCAATGATGTTTGGGATCGAGTTCTAAAGCCCAAAGGAAAATCAATCATTGGCACCAAATGGGTTTTCAAGAACAAGCTTGATGAAGATGAGGTTGTTGTAAGGAATAAGGCTAGGCTTATTACTCAAGGTTACAATCAGCAAGAAGGCATCAATTTTGATGAAACTTATGCTCCTGTAGCTCGGTTTGAAGCAATTCTAATCCTATGTGCTTTCACATCTCATATGAACTTTAAATTGTTTCAAATGGATGTCAAAAGTGCATTCTGAATGGATTCATTCAAGAGGAAGTCTATGTTCGCTAGCCTCCAGGCTTTGAAGATCTGAAGAATCCTAAACATGTCTTCAAACTAAAGAAATCACAAGCTGACTAATTTCCTAATAAAGAAAGGTTATGAAAGAGGAAAAGTAGATACGACTCTGTCTATCTAGCAAAGAAAAGATGTGTTGCTAGTCCAAATCTATGTGGATGATATTATTTTTGGAGCAACTAATGAGAAGCTATGTAAGGAGTTCAACAAGAAAATGAAGAGTAAATTTGAAATGTCTATAATGGGAGAGCTCAATGTTTTCCTTGGACTTCAAATCAAGCAAAGCGAAGATGGAATCTTCATCAGTCAAGTAAAGTATGCCAAAGAAGTCTTGAAGAAGTTCGATATGGAGCATTAATAAGCATATAATTAAACTTATTATCATGATATTTTTAATCATAAAACGATATGGTTTTGTTTCATTTTATACTTCATATAAAAGATTTCACGTGGTATGTAGTTGTTTTTTATGCAAATGCAGAAAATAGGTGAATCTTAGGAGTTAAATGATCAAAAGTGGAATTCTATGTAAAAAGAGTGAAAAAGGTGTAAAAAGATGCATGGAACATAAGGATTTGGCTTAGGATCGGAGTTGTCAAAGATTGGCAAAGTTGCAAAGAAGAAACATGAAGAAAAAGACATATCACGATCGTGACACCCATTTGCGATCGTGACTTATTACTCTTCATGAGTAGAAAGTTACAAATCATTATTCACGATCGTGACATGTGATTTGCGCTCGCGACTTGTGACTATTATTGGTTATCTCTTTCAAATACCAACCACCAGATAATAATGATCAACCGCCATCAACTGCTAATAGAAAAGACACCTTTTGGAAGTCAACCATAATGAAAAGGTGCCTTTTCATTATGGATGAGGATGAATCTTTGTGTCCAATCATATTAAAGTGATGTAAGACTTCGCCAATAGACACGAATCTTCGTTTGGATAGACGCAACCCTTTGTACTCTATAAATAGGGTTCACATTCAACCAATTTCGTGGTATGGTGACATACATGGTAAGGCATGAGTAGTAGGTGTTGAATGATAGTATGCGTGCATAGATAGAGAGTGAAAATATCTAGATTTTGCTACATTCAGAGTTTTAGTGAGAAAAATGTATAAGTGATTCGATTCTTATTTCGATCACTATATTTCTACACGAATTCGAGCGTTTGTTGTATGAGTGTAATTGTAAAGCACTTATCAATAAAAGTTTCGTTCTTCAACATTCATTTATTTGATATTTACAAAGAATAGCATCCTAGCGGAGGTTTCGTATGAGTCGAGACCGAATTCAAACTAGACTCAGGAATTGTGGGAATTGATGACTCCCATTAAAGAGTGGATACGATTTGATCAACTTTAGCTTTCACTTTCATACCTTACAACTTTACTTTGTTTTCTGCTTAAACTTTCTATTTTAAAATTTATGATATGTCTATGTGTTATAACGAGTATTTTGTTTTGCGTCATTTATATTAATAAAGTTATATGCTTTCGAGCTAACTTTAAGAGTGATTTCAGGGTTAATAAGATTGTGTATAATCACTAGATCTTTGATTCTAATGCTGTTTAGTGAGCTAACATTTTTGGAATGGTAACTTGCTAACTATGGCTATGTGAGAGTGCCCCGTACTAAGCATAGTATTATTTTTATCGAGGTTCTAGTAGAACCCAAGTTAATAGTACCTCACAGTACTCAAAACTTTTGTTGATAGCAATCAATATGGGATAGTTTAAGTAAATTGAATAGTAAGAATACTTTTACTTAGTGTAGGAAAAGCCAAATCTGTGCTGAGTACTATATAGTTTAAGATATCATCACTCAGCTCATGCTGTGTTACAATATTACTTATCCAAAAGTAATAGTTTTTGCGGCACTGATTATTACCATGACATGTATGCTACTAACATTGTCTGTGAAGAAACAAAACATTCCACTATTATTTTTCAAGAGTAAAAGACGCTGAAATTAATAGAGATTCCCGTGGTCCTCACTACATTAAACGTGGCTGTACAAAGTGTTAGAAATTCCTCATTAGAATCAGAGAATAAGGAACAATCCCGTGAAATGTGTCACGTATCAAAGATCTCCGCGTACATCTCGCAACGTTATCAAAGTCATCCAACGAAAAGATGCCACGTTGCCTGAAGCGCAAATCTCTCAAAGATCCAGATTGCTTGAAGAAAAAAATGAGAATTTGGAAATGGAAACAAATCGCACCACAACATTCAATTCTTATTTCTAAACATCCTGAAATCTATCTCTAACGGGAAGATTCGAAAGATTAATTGAAATGAGAAATTGAAGATTTGCGATATCCTCAAAGTTTGCAATGGCTACTTCTCAAAGATCTACAGTATAAATAGAAGACTAAAGCAGACGTTCAAACTTGGTGAATCACCTTGAATTTCCTAAGATAAAAACCTTGCAAAAATCTTCTCTGCTTTCAAGAAATTCAATAGCAAGCAATAAGCAAACAGTCAATAGATCTATCAATTTGTAATAGAGAGAATCACACATATGATTAACCTTGTAAGGATTCAACGTATTATAAGTTGAATTCAGTTTGCTATATTCTATTTATCTTGATTGTCAGTTTGCGAAGGGTACCCAAACTGAGTTTGAGCGGTAGTTAGAAAGAAGGAACTTTCTGTAATAGAGTCTACCCACAGTGAAGGCTTCTCCGCCTATTGAAGGAATGAACCACTAGTGGATTAAAGCTCGGAGATGGTATCCAGGGACTGAAGGTAGGTTAGGGGCCAAACCAGGGTAAAATCTCAGGTGTAATCATTCTTACTCTAAGTAATTAGCTTCATTTGTTTCTTGCTCATTCATCTCTCTCATATCGTTTATTTGCTTATACAAATCACATTGAGTAATCTTTACTCAATTAAAGGTTGAAGATAAACTGTGCCAGCTGAGCTGAGCAATTTATACGTTTTTATATCGCACTCAAAACGTATATAAAAATCATA
This sequence comes from Euphorbia schlechtendalii, assembly GCA_949673415.1. Lineage (NCBI taxonomy): Eukaryota > Viridiplantae > Streptophyta > Magnoliopsida > Malpighiales > Euphorbiaceae > Euphorbia > Euphorbia schlechtendalii. The sequence goes on along the minus strand of CATIWQ010118549.1, from coordinate 9,977 downwards.
CTAAGTAAACTTTAATTAAAAAGGTCTAAAAAGTAACCCAGTTTACGCATTCACCCCCCCTTTGCTATTGTTATCAGAAGTTTACAGACCAACAAGTGGTATCAGAGTAGTTGCTCAACTTTAAAACTAATCATCTTGAGTCAGATCCTTAAATGGTATACAATAACTTCAGCTCGGGTTCTGGTCAGATGGTTCTTCTGAAGGAGGGAATGTCTGTTACCAGACCTTCTTTATTAGATGGTAATCACTATACGTTCTAGAAGAATCGTATGAAGAACTTCATCCAGTCTCAAAGTATGCAGGCCTGGCTCATAATTGAGCTTGGCCCCAGAGTTCCTACTGAGGTCAGGAACGGTGTGCGTATTCTTGTAGATCTAGAGGACTACAATGACACTAATCTGAGGCTTCTCCAAGAGAATGCCGTAGATATTAATTTCTTACACTATGCACTTGATCTTACAGAATTTAACAAGGTCTCAGGATGTGAAACAGCACAGGAAATCTTGAAGAAGCTGGAGATTACCTATGGGGGGACAGACAAGGTCAAGGAGTCGAAGATAAATCTCATTCTAAGAGAGTATGAGATGTTCTCAATGGATGCCAATGAAGGTATTCAGAGTATGAATACTGTTCGCCACTTTTCTACTGATAAGTTCAATAGTTTGTTCACAAGATTTGGCTATATATCAACGGCGCCAAAAACATGTTCACATAAAGCAAAGGTGTTGTCAGTACCACTTATCAAATAGAAAAATGATGATAACTGCAACTATACAGTTGCGATGTAGTTTTAAAAGATATCGATCCCACAGGGAAGGACTAGCTCTAAAGATCAGCAAGGGAAAACATAATAAAGAAAATAGCATATTTTTGGATTTTAGTTGGAATGATGGATGGATAGACTAATTTATGAAAGATTAGAAAAGATAAAATGTATAAAGATATTCCCTATGAATAAGTATGGAAAAGAAAATATGTAAAATCATCAAAGTTATTACGAACACTAGATTAATTTAACAAACTCGGTTCTAGACACTCAGATATTCAATCATTCGCTGTAGAGCAACACATGAAATGACTTTTCTAAGTCTAGTACAAACGAATTAAGACAATTATATAAACCTGGACAACATTTATACTATGCTTAGTACGGGTCGCTCTCACATAGCCATATTTAGCAAGTTACCATTCCAAAAATGTTGGCTCACTAAATAGCATTATATCACAGATCCAGTGATTAAACATGATATCGTTAACCCCGAAACTACTCTTAAAATTAACTCCAACGCATATAACTTGATTAATATAAAAGACTTAACACGAAATACGTATTATGACACATAGACATATTATAAACTTCGAAATAGAAAGTATAAGTAGAAAGCAAAGCAAAGTTGTAAGGTATGCAAGTGAAAGCTAAAGTTGATCAAACCGTATCCACTCTTTAATGGGAGTCATCAATTCCCACAATTCCTGCGTCTACTTTGAATTCGTTCTCGGCCCGTATAGAATATCCGCTAGGATGCTATTCTTTGCGAATATCGAATAAACGAATATTGAAGAACGAAAACTTTTATTGATAAGTGATTTGCAAGTACACTTATACAACAATTGCTCGAGAATATAGAGAATCTAGTAATCAAAACAAGGATTCGAATCACTTAAACATTTTCTCGCTAATGCTTATGAACTAGCGAACTCTCTATCTACACACACACACACACTATATGTAACCCTATAATTGCACTCTAATATTCTCCTCTCTTTCAGTGTCACTTTTATGCACGAAATCTATGAAGTGTGGAGCCCTATTTATAGAGTTCGAAGGGTTGCATCTATCTAAATGAAGGGTTGTGTCCATTGGTGAATTATTGCATCTCTTCATTGTGATTGTTTAAGAAGCTTTGATATAATCCATAATGGATAGGCACCTTTTCATGATTGGTTGACTCCTGATAAGTATCTTTTCGTTGGTAGTTGATGGTAGTTGATCATGCTTATCTGGTGTTTGGTAGTTAAGAAGATAATACCAGAAAACCATTCAAGTAGCAACCGCGATATACATGTTGCGATCGTGAATCTTTGATTGGAAGACTTCTGATTTTAAGAAGAACAAGTCACGATCGTGAATGATTGTCGAGACCATGAATTGCATTTTTCTTCAGAATTCTCCTTGCAACTTCACCGATCTTCGACAGCTTCGATCCTAAGCCAAATCTTTGAGTTCCACGCATCATTTTGCACCATTTTCACTCTTTTTTCATAGAATTCCACTTTTGACCATTTTACTCCCAAGATTTACCTAGTATATGCATTTGCATAAAAAACAACTGCTTACCACGTGAAATCTTTTATGTGAAGTATAAAAATGACTTAAAATATAGTGTTTAGTATGATAGTCTTTCACCAAATGAGGTACAAACTTGAATTGCTATTTTATACACTTCTGTTGTGTTTACCTTAAGGATAAGGAAAAAGTTAAGTGTGGGGGTCTGATAAGTGTATAATTACACTTATTATCTTGATATTTTTACTCATAAAATGATGTGGTTTAGAGTCATTTTATACTTCTTGTAAAAGATTTCACGTGGTATGTAGTTGTTTTTGATGCAAGTGCAGAAACTAGATGAATCTTGGGATTCAAATGATCAAATATGTAATTCTATGTAAAATGAGTGAAAAAGGTGCAAAACGATGCATGGAATGCAAGGAATTGGCTTAGGATCGAAGTTGTTAAAGATCGGTAAAGTTGCAAAGAAGAATCATGAAGAAAAGCATAAGTCACGACTACGTCACGATCATGATTCCTTCTCACGATTGGCCAAATCAAGCTTGTAACTATCTATCATGATCACAACTTATCATTCTTCAAAATCAGTCAGTTACCAACTTAAATTCATGATCGTGACATGTATGTCACGCTAACGAATCATGACGGGTTTGATAAACTCTTCTCAACTTCCAACCGCCAGATAAGAACGATCAACCACCATCAATCGCCATCAATTATAAGGCGAAGAGACACCTTTTGGAGACAATGCAACCACTAAAAGGTATCCATTGAACATAAGGATGAAATCTTGCATCCAATCATATTGAAGATGATGCAACCCTTCACTAATAGACATGACTATTCATTTGGATAAACGAAACCTTTCACACTCTATAAATAGAGGTTCAGATCAAGCATTTCATGCAGATGGTGTGAGATGACATGTATGGCATGATACATGATAGATAGAGAGTGAAAGTTATATAGATTTCGCTAAGTTCAAAGTGTTAGAGAGAAAAATGTACAAGTGATTAGATTCTTATTTCAATCACTAGATTTCTCCACAAATTCGAGCGATTGTTGTATGAGTGAAATTTCAAAGCAATTATCAATAAAAGTTTCTGTTCATCAACATTCATTTATTCAATATTCACAAGGAATAACATTTTAATGGAGGTTCTGTACTAGTCAAGACCGAATTCAAAGTAAGCGTAGGAATTGCAGGAGTTGACAACTCCCATTAAAGAGTGGATACGGTTTGATCAACTTTAGCTTTCACTTGCATACCTTACAAATTTACTGTGTTCTCTACTTATACTTTCTAATTCAAAGTTTATGATATGTCTATGTGTCATGATGAGTATTTCATCTTGGGTTACTTATATTAATGAAGTTATATATGCTTTCAAGTTGACTTTAAGAGTAGTTTCGAGGTTAACAAGATTGTGATTAATCACTGGATCTATGATTATAATGTTGTTTAGTGAGCCAACATTTTTGGAGTGGTAACTTGCTAAATATGGCTATGTGAGAGCGACCTGTACTAAGCATAGTATTATTATTGTCCAGGTTTTTATAAGTGTCATAATTTGTTTACCCTAGATTTAGAAAAGTCATTTCATTTGTTGCTCTGTGGTGAATTATAGGATATTTGGGCATCTAGAACCAAGTTTGTTGAATTTATATAGTGTATAAAACATTTTTAATTATTTTTCATATTTTACTCCACTATACTTGTTCTTAGGGAATATCTATATGCTTTGCATCTTTTCTAATCTATTCATGCATCTGTCCATTCATCAGTCTACTATTCAAAACCTTCAACTTATCATATTTTCTTTTATTCTGTAACTCTAGTTGATTCTTAGAACGTAATTCATTCCTAGTGGGATCGATATCTTTCAAAACTACATCGCAACTGTATACTTGCACTTATCATCATTTTTCTATTTGATAAGCGGTATTGACAACACCTGTTCATATTTAGAACTTTTATATTATCAGTAGAAAAGTGGTGAACACTCATGGAGGAACATCACATACCGGAAAAAGTTCATTTTGCAGTCTTCCCGTTATTTTTGGAAAGCCCTACAATGGAATGGTACAACAAGTATCTGTCAACCAATTACATTGGTGGATGTGTTTTGAAAGATGTTTTAGAGAAGCTTTTGGTAGCATAGAGATGAGAGATTAAATCCTTTCAGGGATGAAAGCAACCAAGTCCTTGATAGCATCTTTGAAAATAACAACCCCACACCTCCTTGAGGATATGCTGACCTAGTTTAGGAGGATATAGCCCTATTGAGAGATTTGGGAAAGTAGAAAACTTTATCTCTAGAACCACTATCCAGAGAGGAGCATGTGGATGACTTCCTCGAAGAATTTTATTGGATAATGGAATTCTACAAAAATCCTTAAACGCAACTACGTTGGAGTTATTGAACTTTTCCTCGAGAAAGAAGCATGGGAATGGTATCTCGACATCCAGGTATGTGATTTCGAACCACGGATCCCATTCGAAAGAAAAATCAAAGAATCCTTCAAGAAGTAGGAAGTATCCATTAATGCATCTTCATCAACAATGATGATAAAATGAACAATAAACTAGAGGGTGAGGAAGCAAACCCATCATTTGATGAAATGATGTAGATGAGGCAAGTACGGAGATATGCCTAAAACCTTTGTACAAGTGGATTATTAAATGTTGTTAGACGGGAAAGCAACAATTATCAGTTAGCTGGCAACTCAGACCCATTACAATTTCTTGACTGGTTCCATGAAACATTGGGCCTATTTAATATATCATATCTTTAAAACTTTTTCATGTTTCTCATGTTCCTTGAAGGTTAGGCCTTAAACTAATACTAGACTTTTCCTGCTATAAGAACCTGGGATTGGGGAGCTATAAAGATTAGCTTTATTGAAACCTTCTCCCCACCAATTCTCTATTATTAAAATGTTGATGGGTCATACCCTTGGGTTATAAATCCCAAACCGGATTTCATTCATGTTGACTCGTTATTGGAAGTAGCTTACTTTGTGCTAGAAGAATAGAACACTTACATCGTTTGTCAAACTTTAGTATTGACCCTCACTTGATATGAAGTAGGTTGGGCGAAAAAATTTTGATCGATCCACCTCCCTCTCCCTATACCATCATAGCTCGAGGCGATGAGGGACTTCCTGACATCCCTATACCCCCCATGCCACCTCTCTAACTTCTCCATATGGAAGGGGGCATTAGCAAAATATTATGCCCAGCCTCGGTCAATTAACACCAACTATGTTGAATTCACATCTTCCTTGGAATTCAGTTTTTCTTTAAAAGCAATCTTGAGGTGAACAACCCAAGAGTTATACCACTAGTACCTAGATTTCATAATTTTCTGCTCGAAAACTGTCAACACTCCATTGAAAAATAATTTGAGTTCTATATTAACACCATATTTATCGAAGAACAAAGTGCAGAGTAGGAAAACCAGTACCTGGTGAGGGAGAAGCCACTCTAGGATCAGTACTCAAAGGGAGGAAAAATAGCACAATTGGGAAGAAAAGCATGTTTTCAACTACCAGCCTCCACCCAACTAAAACCCCCATTGCATCCTTGAAGAGTTAAAGTATATAGGTGACACCTACCCTATACACTTCCTTAATTTGTTTTATGATTACACTCCGAAAATGGCATCTTTGAAGTTGGGTACTACAGCCAGCTTTGCTTCAATCTACAAGAAGTGCTCTAGAGTGGTATGAGAGCATCCCCAAGAATGGCCAAATAGAATGGGTTGCCTTAAGCTAGTCACTTATCACATAATTCATAGAAATGGAGCCTTATTCCCCATCTCCTTAGTCCCATAAGTCACAAGACTAAATCCTAAGCACACTCTTGTGTATAATGCAGAGGAAGAATTTAATTCAAACGTTTACTTCGTCCACCCAGAAAATGAGTGTTATATGTCATCCCACAATGATAACCTAGATTTTCCATTTGTTGAACCCAAGTTAATAGTACTTCAAAGTACTTAAAAAGTTTTGGAAATAACAAACTGTTTAGAATAGTGAAATTAATTGAGTACTAAGGAAACTCTTAATTAAACAAGTTTACTTGAGTTTGTTTAAGGGAAAACAACTCAGTTTACTAATTTTTTAATTAAGTTATGGCTTAGAGTAAGAAAAGCTGAGTCTAACCTAGTATTACATAGTTCTCAAGATATAGACTCAACAAAGCTCAGTAGCTTTTATTTACTAAAAGCTGAGTTCTTTGACAATTAGAGAATAAAATGAGACATATGCTTTTAACACTATGTGTGGGACAGAATAGAAGAAGATATTTCAAGTGCTCCTCACAACAAAAAGGTGTTAGTACAAAATGTTGAGGAATTTTTGCTAAAGTCCAAAATAAAAGGAATCCTCTGACATGCACCATTTCTTAGCATCTTTGCGCAACTCTACAACATCAGTAATTAGACAAATCATAAGCTTCCACATTACATCTCACATGCCTCTCTGTCAGAATGGAATTGCTTAAAGATAATGAGTTTTTGACACATTCATATTAACGGATTAGTCTCACGCTTGAACGTTCAAATTCTCTGTCTCTAAATGTCCTAGAATTTGTTTCAAACGGACAAATTCGAAAGCTGTAAAGGGAAGAGAAATTGAAGATAAAGTCAAGATGAGAAGTTTGCAATAGCTACTTCCAAGAACTTCAAGTATAAATAGAAGACTGAACTAGACGTTCAAAATTGATGAATCACCTCGAATTTCTTAAGAGCTAAAATTCTGTCAAATTATTCCCAGAATTTAGAAATTCAAAATCAAGAATTCTAAGAAAACACAAATCATCTAATCTTTTTGTAATAGAGAGAATCAATCTTAGATTTAACATTGTAAAAGGATTCGGTGATTTTTATAAAGTTGAAATCCTTAGTTCGCAATTTCTATTCAAATCTGAATGACAATTTAGGAAGGGTACCTAAACTATGGCTTGAAAGTTAGTGAAAAAGGAAGGTACTTTTTGTAATTGAGTATACCTGTTGTAAAGGCTTCTCCATCTAAGGAAGGAAAGAAACACTAGCAGATTAAAGCTTGAAAAGGAATCCGAGGACTAAAGGTAAGCTAGGGGCTGAACCAGGATAAAAACCAAGTTCATCATTCTCTTTGCTTTTATCGCTAAGCTTGAAAAACCAATCCTAACTAAGTAAAGTACTTAACAGTGGTTGAAGATAAACTAAGTTAGCGAAGTTGAGTAGTTTATAGTCTTTAGACCAGCACTCAGCATGAGTTACTTAGAACATCTAAACATTGAACTTGGTAAAAGAATTTTATAAACTTAAAAAGAACCAAGTAATTGCATTCACCCCCTCTCTGCTGTGTTATTTAGGCTACATCTGACTAACAAAGTGGTATCAGAGGTAAAGATTCATCATCTTTGAGTTAAAGATTCCTATGGGTTATAATAACTTTTCCTCCACTCTTTGACGACCAACATTATACATTTTGGAAAACTCGCATGAAAATTTTTATCCAATCACAAAGCATGCAGGCATGGCTAGATATTGAGTTAGGACCTAGAATTCCCACGATTGTGTGGAATGGGGAAAAAGTCCTAGTTGATCTAGAAGACTATGATGATGCTGACCTAAGGTTTCTAAGAGAATGCGACAGCCATCAACTACTTACATTGTGCACTAGATCTTACAAAGTTTAACAGGGTCTCAGGTGTGAGATAGTGCAAGAAATCTGGAGGAAGTTGGAGATCACCTATGAGGTGATCGACAAGGTCAAGGAATCCAAGATCAACCTCATGATCAAAGAATATGAGCTGTTCTAGATGGGTGCCAGAGAGAGTATTCAATCCATGAATACCAGGTTCATTAATATCATTAATGAACTGAAAATATTGGGTAAGGAGTTCACCAAAGAAGAAATGTTGAAGAAGATTCTCCGTGTTCTCACTGTTGAGTGGGATGCCAAGAAGAGCGTGATTAAAGAGGCTCATGACCTTAAGACCTACAACTATGATGAGTTGATAGGCACTTTGTTTACTTAGAAGATGTCCCTGAAGAAATATATCGATGACTCCAAAATGAGTAAAGGCAAGGAGAAAGAGGGCAGAACCATTATCCTGAAAGCTAACTCATTCGACGAATCCACCAGCAGCGATTCGGATGACCAGATGGCACTTTGATAAGTGCATAATTCCACTTATTATCATGATATTTTCAATCATAAAATGATATGGTTTTGTTTCATTTTATACTTCATAGAAAAGATTTCACATGGTATGTAGTTGTATTTTATGCAAGTGCAGAAACTAGGTAAATCTTGGGAATAAAATTATCAAAAGTGGAATTCTATGTTAAAAGAGTGAAAAAGGTACAAAAAGATGTGTAGAACACAAGGATTTGGCTTAGGATCGAAGTTGTCGAAGATCGGTAAAGTTGCAAGAAGAATTTTGAAGAAAAGCATTGTTCATGATCGTGATACCTATTCGCGATCGTGACTTGTCACGCTTCATAAAAAGAAAATTGTCAATCAATGTTCACGATTGCGACTTGTGACGGTTATTTGTTATCGCTTATAAACTACCAACCACCAGATAACAACGATCAACCTCCATCAACTACCAACCAAAAGACACATTTTGGAAGTCAACCAATCATGAAAAGGTGCCTTTCCATTATGGATAAGGATAAGACTTTGCATCCAATCACAATGAAGTCATGCAACTCTTCACCAATGGACACAACTCTTTGTTTAGATAGACGCAACCCTTCATACTCTATAAATAGGGCTCAAACTCAACCATTTTCACAGAGATAGAGTGGATTGATAATGTGTGATACATGTTAGACGTGTATGCATAGATAGAGAGTAGAAATTATATAGATTTCACTAATTCAAAGTGTTAGCAAGAAAAATGTATAAGTGATTCGATTCTTATTTCAATCACAATATTTCTCCACAAATTTAAGTGTTTGTTGTATGAGTGTAATTGCAAAGCACTTATCAATAAAAGTTTTCATTCTTCAACATTCTTTTATTCGAAATTCACAAAGAATAGTATCCTAGCGGAGGTTCTGTACGAGTCGAGACCTAATTCAAAGTAGATGCAGGAATTGCGGGAATTGAGACTCCCATTAAAGAGTGGATACGGTTTGATCAACTTTATCTTTCACTTGCATACCTTACAACTTTACTTTGTTTTCTACTTATACGTTCTATTTCAAAGTTTATGATATGCCTATGTATCATAATGAGTATTTCATCTTGTGTCATATATATTAATCAAGTTATATGCTTTTGAGTTAACTTTAAGAGTGATTTCGAGGTTAACAAGATTGTGTATAATCACTAGATCTGTGATTATAACACTATTTAGTGAGCCAACACTTTTTGTGTGGTGACTTGCTAAATATGGCTATGTCAGAGTGACCCGTGCTAAGCATAGTAATATTGTTATCCAGGTTCTTATAAGTGTCATAATTCGTTTACCCTAGACTTAGAAAAGTCATCTCATGTGTTGCTATGCAGTGAATTATTGAATATTAGGGTGTCTAGAACTGTATTTGTTGAAGTTATTTAGTGTATGGAATATTCTTGATGATTTGGCATGTTTTCTCTACTAAACTTGTTCTTAGGAAATATCTATATATTTTACATTTTCTCTAGTCTGTTCATGCATCTGTCTATTCATCAGTCTATC
>CATIWQ010118519.1:0-20535 GCA_949673415.1 Euphorbia schlechtendalii | reverse complement strand
CGGTATGGGTTATTGTTGATAGATTAACGAAGTCAGCACACTTTCTTCCAGTTCAGAATGGATTATTCGCTAGATAAGCTGGCTCAAATTTATATAGAGGAGATAGTACGATTGCATGGTGTTCCTCTATAAATCATTTCTAATAGGGATCCAAGATTCACTTCGAGGTTTTGGAAGAAGTTACAAGAAGCCTTAGGTATTAAATTGAATTTTAGCACTGCATTTCATCCTCAAACTGATTGACAACCTGAAAGAGTCATTCAAGTGTTGGAAGACATGATGAGAAGCTGTACCATTGAATTCGAAGGAAGTTGGGAAAAGCATTTAACTCTTATGGAATTCGCATATAATAAAAGTTACTAGTGAAGCATTAAAATGGCACCATATGAAGCACTATATGGAAGAAAATGTAGAACTCCATTATGCTAGACCGAGCTTAGAGAAAACAAGATCGTGGGTGTGGATTTGAGTGAGGAGACAAAAGAAAAAGTGAAACTTAGTCAAGAAAGATTGAAGGCTGCGTTTGACAGATAAAAGTCTTATGTTGATTTGAAAAGGAAAGAGATCCCATATGAAGTCGGAGAAAAAGTATTCCTTAAAGTATCACCATGGAGGAAAGTTCTACAGTTTGGAAAAAGAGGCAAACTCAACCTGAGATTTATTGTCCCATATGAAGTGATTGAGAGAATTGGGCCAGTAGCTTATCGATTGGCCTTACCACCATCTCTTGAAAAGATTCACAACATGTTCTACATTTCCATGCTCAGAAGATACAAATCAAATCCTTCACACGTCTTATCATCGGATGTGGTAAACATTGATCCTAACTTGATGTATGAAGAAGAACCAGTTCAAATCTTAGCGAGGGAAGTTAAAACACTGAGAAACAAGTCCATTCTATTGGTGAAAGTTTTATGGAGGAATCATAAGATTGAGGAAGCAACTTGGGAACCGGAAGAAACAATGAGAACTCAGTATCCACAACTGTTTACTTCAGGTAATTTTTAGGACGAAAATTCTTAAGTGGGGGAGAATTGTAACTCCCCAAAATTTCTAAATTTTGATAACAGTATATTCTTACAATATTAAAGGAATGATAAAAAAAGTTAAAGTTCAGTAATAGTCAAACGGAGCGAAGTTTGACCGCCGGTCAAACTTTGACCCGTAACTATGCATCTTGAGATCTTAAATTTTTATAATTAAAATTCATGTAAGAAAGAATATATAAGCTATTATGGAAGCTTATAATTAGATGTATATGCTATTCTTTTACGGAAGTGAAATACGAGAAAGTGGTTCAAATTAATCGAGAAAGGATGTTATGGTTAATAAATAAATTGATCAAGGACTTAATGGCATTTTGTCCATTAAGATATTTTATATAACCTTACCTCTCTTTCTTGCATCTTCTTATCTTCATCTTCATCTCTTTTTCTTCCTTCTTCTTCATCATCTTTATACAAAATTATCCTAACCTCAAAAACTCCGATCTCTTCGTTTTGACTTCGAATCCTTGTTAGAAATCAATCTCTAAGCCTTCTATCATCATCAATTTATGTAAAATAAAGTTAGAAGAGGAGAAATCAGGTGTTAAGTTTTGGATGAACAGTAACCCGAACTTGAGGTAAGTGATTTTTGAGATAATTGAAGTTAAATTAGTAGAATTCATGGTAGATTAAGCATATTTAAAGTATTATAAGGCTTATTCAAGTAGTATTTTGATTGTGAAAATTATGATAATTATAGAGGAAGCTAATACTAATAGTGGAAGAGGGAAAGAGGTGAAAGAAACCCATTGAAGAGCTTAGAAGTGGTTTGTGTGCACAAATTTTGAATTTTCGGTTTTATTGGAAAATTTCGAGATTATACCTCTGTTTTTGTTTTAATGTTTTCTCATGTTATACTACTCCGATTTGAGCAATTCTTAACTATATTGATATTAGAAGAAGCTGAATTTTATTTGCTCAGAAGGAACTTTTGTGAGTTTCGGCTTTCTTCTGCGTGAAATTTCCGTTTGAAATTGATTCATGAAATCTGTTTTTGAGAGTTTTTCAATTTGCGCATTGTTCAGTGTTTTGAGTATAACTTGATCTATATTTATTGGATTTCCGTGATTCTTATGGCATTAAAAAGCTGAGACATAGGGCTAGATATTTTAAGAATTAACTTTTTCAATTTGAAGACGTTTTAATAAATGCAAGGGAAGTCAGGTCACGAAATTTGGAAAATTTTTGAAAAGATGAATGTTAATTTTATTGTGTTTTATTGATATTCATTGATTGAAAATTTAAGGATCTGAGATCCTTAATACATGATTTTGTGTTGAATTATAATAATAAAATCATACTGAATTTATAAGTATTTTTGTGTAATTTTTGCCCTTAGTAAACGAGTAGAAAAATGGGTTCGGGTAGATTGACACCAATAAAGGTGGGTATAGTACTGTACAAACAATTGGAGCTTTGTCTCCGGGCTTGACCGATATTGTGATATTTATTATATTGTTATTGATATGGAAGCTTCAGCTTCGGGCTTGTCCGATAAATGTTAATATATTGATATTGTGAAGAATTGATATTGAAGCTTCAGCTTCGGGCTTGTCCGCCCCCGTACCCACTACTGTTATTCAATTCCTAGTTTACCTTGGGCAAACATAAGATTCTAGTTATGAATTTTTTTTGATATAATTGTTATTATAGCTAATTGAAATTTATAATATTGTTTTAAATTTATATTTATATCTTTGTTTTTATATACTTTATTTTATAAAGTAATATACGTAATTTATTTAATAGCATTATTTTTGAGTTGAAATTAGTGAACATCACTAAGCAAATTGCTTAGAGTGTAGTTGTTTTTCTACACGCAGATTCAGAAGCTCTGTAGATAGTGTGGACCAAAAGGATATAGTGGATCAGCTTGAAGTGTTCAAAAAGAAAAGATTCAAGGTGGATAAATAAAAATTTCATGTAACATTTTGGATTATAAAATAATGGCATGTACTAATTAGTGTGACGAGCGAAAATTATATTTTGATAATATTTGGTGTTTTTGTATATGAATATTGAAAGTAAATTTGTTTAAGTATTAATGTGAAATATGGTGATTTGATAAGTTACTGATAGTTACTGTTACCGTGACACTCCCGATCCGGAGGTGTTACATTTGGTGGTATCAGAGCATGGTTTAGGCGATTCTAGGATTAGCTTCTACATGCCATTTAGGAATAAATATGAAGTACAAGTTATTGATCCACTTTTGTTCAATTTTCAGGAATAGGTGATGGCTGATGAACAGAGAGTAATTGTAGAAGAGGATATAGAGAGTACATCACGTAGGGCTAGAGATGAGGAGGAACAAAGGCGTGAGATTCCGCTACAACAAAATCAACCTAAGATGCCTACTGCAGCACAGACTACTTTACTTCAACAAATGACTACATAAGTAATCACTCAAGTACTAAGGAATATACCTCAAATTCCTCCAATAGCAAATCAGAATGAAAGGAGAGATAACCAAACCCCTCTCGAAAGAATTAAGAAACTTTCTGCTAAGGATTTTAAGGATGAAGCAGTTGAGTCAGCGATTGCAGAATACTAGCTTGATCATACGAAATGGTGTATGGACAGGCTTCACTTCACAGACGAAGAGAGAACGGATTGTGTGCATTTTTTATTGTGATGAAAATTATTTAATGTTTTTGAGTTTTTAAAGGTAGAAAATCAAGAACTTTTAATTATTACTTGTTTTAATAAAGAGATATTATTAGCATTTAAATTTTTTAATGGTTTTCCTAAAAATCATTAATCATATTAAATGTGTTATGATAGTTAAAAATAAATATTATTTAAAATTAAGAGATTAAAATATTTGATTATTTTTTATATTTATTTTTTTAAATGTGTTATAGTTTTTGTGAGTTCTTTGTTTATTTATAATTTATACTTGATGAATAATGAATAAAATTTTTTATATATATTTATTTAAATATTTACATATAAAAAAATAAATAGTGGTTGAACCACTATTGAATCCGATCGAACTTATAAAACCGTGCACTTCACCGGTTTGATGTCTGGTCCGGTTTCGATAACATTGGTTTTATTTAACCTAAATATTTTATCGCATGCGAATGTGTGTGAGTTTTTGTTATGCTTAAACTTTACAAATCAGAGATTAATTACTTTTGAATCCTTATGCTCTCTTGTTAGTAATCTTTCAAGTTTTGAGTTACTTAGGTGAATGATCTTACTTCTTCATGTGATTGACTCTAGATGTTTTTTGTTTGTGTGTTTAATACGAGGTAAATCTTTGAGAAATTGAACGAAAATTCTTAGATTCTCTTAGATTCAAAGGCTCAAGGTAAAGACATTCTACCACTTTTGCTTTAAATCTTTGAATAGAAGGCCCTGAAAAGGGTTTAGGTCACTGTAAGTCTCTAAACAATCTTGGAATTAATAGACATGTTAAAAAAAGAGCTTCTTCTAGAAAGAAGTTGATTTAGTTAGTAAAATCTCCCTTTAAATATTTCTTTTAATATATGTTTCTTCCCTATGCATGCGTGGATTCTTACCTTATAGAAATTTGCATGGTGGGAAGCTTATTGATATTAACCTGAATTTATTTGATAAGTTTTTTCATAGAATATTTAAGCTTGTTCATTGCTTTTGTTATTCTAAACAGAATGCCAGGAACTGTGCTTACCTCAATTGTTATTGTGGTATTCAAATCTTTGATTAGAGTCTTTTATAAGTTTTGTTTTAATTCTATTCTTTTAAGCTCTCTCTGGTATTTATTCTTTTCAGCTTTAACCATCTATCTCAAATCTTTGTTTCTTCTTATCTGATAGAATGTCTATTGCTAAGGTGTCTTTAGTAAAATTTTGATGGAAAAGGTGACTATTATATTTGGAAACAAAAATCAAAGTCCGTTATAATTCAAACTAAATGTAATAAGACTTTAAATGGTAATGCTAGTCTTTCTACTACTCTTTCTAAAGAGGAGAAAGATAAGATAATGGGTTTAGCCTAATCTACCATAGTTTTATATCTAATTGATAACATTCTTAGGAGGGATAGAGGTCATGATGATGTGGTTACTCAAACTGCTAAATTCGATGAACTGTTTTTAACTTCAAATACATCAAAGGAAGCCTATATGAAGGAACAACTTTATAGCTTTAGAATGAACTCTCAAAAGAATGTTGACTAAAAATATGATGAGTTTCAAAAATTAATAATAGACCTTGATAGTGTTGATGTTAAAGTGGCTACCAGACCATAATCTTGTTAAATTCTTTGCTTGTTAAATATAAATCTCTAAAGGAAGTTTTAAAATATGATTGGGAGAATATAAATGCTAATGATATCATATCTGATCTTGAAATGAAAGAACTTGAGTATAAATTTAAGTCTAAACCTAAGAGTCAAGCTAGTAAAGGTTTGTTTGTTGATAATACTAAAATATCTAATAAATCAAAGCCTAAAAAGCACAAGGGAAAAACCAATCAGGAATCTGGTAGTAATTCAAACTATGCCAATCCTGATAATTAATCTAATAGGGCCAAGAAAGAATTTATTTTTTATCATTGGAATAAAAAGGGTCATACTATAAAGTTCTATGGAAGCTGAATTAATTGGTTTTCCCCCACATCCGGAATCTAAAAGTGTTAAGACTAATAACAATGTTATTGGGGTAAATGATATAGAGGCTCTAAATATAAGCGAATCTAGGGGTCTTGAATCTTGAATTATGGATTCTGGATGTATTTTCCATATAACATCCGAAAAAATGGTTTATTGAATATCAATACTTAAGTGAAGGAAAATAATTGATGGGTAATTGATAAGTGTATAGTTACACTTATTATCTTGACATTTTTAATCATAAAATGATATAGTTTTGTTTCATTTTATATTTCATATAAAAGATTTCACGTGGTATGTAGTTGTTTTTTATGCAAATGCAGAAACTAGGTAAATCTTGGGAGTAAAATTAACAAAAGTGGAATTCTATGGAAAAAGAGTGAAAAAGGTGCAAAAAATGCGTGGAACACAAAGATTTGGTTTAGGATCGAAGTTGTCAAAGATTGACAAAGTTACAAAGAAGAATCATGAACAAATAACATTACACGATCGTGACATGTATTCGTAGTTGCGACTTGTCACTCTTCATAAACAGAAAACTGCCAACCAATGTTCACGATCGTGACATGTGATTCACGGTCGCTACTTGTGACGGTTAATGGTTATCTCTTTTCAACTACCAACCACCAGGTAACAACGATCAACTGCCATCAACCGCCAACCGAAAAGACACCTTTTGGAAGTCAACCAATCATGAAAAGGTGCCTTTCCATTATGGATGAGGATGAATCTTTGCATCCAATCATAATGAAGTGATGTAACCCCTCGCCAATGGATACGACTCTTTGTTTGGATAGACGCAACCCTTCATACTCTATAAATAGAGTTCAAATTCAACCAATTTCATTGTATGGTGTGGGCAATAAGTATGGGTAATGAATAGTAGTATGCGTGCGTAGATAGAGAGTGAAAATATCTAGATTTTGCTATGGTCAAAGTCTTAGCAAGAAAAATGTATAAGTGATTAGATTTCTATATCGATCACTATATTTCTACACAAATTTGAGTGTTTGTTGAATGAGTGTGATTGCAAAGCACTTATGAATAAAAGTTTTCATTCTTCAACATTCTTTTATTCAATATTTACAAAGAATAGCATCCTAGCGAAGGTTTTGTGTGATTCAAGACCAAATTCAAAGAAGACGCAAGAATTGCAGGAATTGACTACTCCCATTAAAGAGTGGATACGTTTTGATCAACTTTATCTTTCACTTGCATACCTTACAAATTTACTTTGTTTTCTGCTTATACGTTCTATTTTGAAATTTATGGTATGTCTATGTGTCATAACGAGTATTTTATCTTGCATCATTTATATTAATCAAGTTATATACTTTCGAGTTAACTTTAAGAGTGATTTCAAGGTTAGTAAGATTATGTATAATCACTGGATCTGTGATTATAACGTTGTTTAATGAGCCAACATTTTTGGAATGTTAACTTGCTAAATATGGCTATGTGAGAGCGACCCGTACTAAGCATAGTATTATAGTTATCTAGGTTCTTATAAGTGTCATAATTCGTTTACCCTAGATTTAGAAAAGTCATCTCATTTGTTGCTCTACGATGAATTATTAAATAATAGAGCATCTAGAACCATATTTGTTGAAGTTTTTTAATGCACGAAAAATTCTTGATGATTTTGCATATCTTTCTCTACTATAATTGTTCTTAGGAAATATCTATATAGTTTACATCTTCTCCAATCTGTTCACGAATCTGTCTATTCACCAGTCTATCAACCAAACCATCCAAACCCTACAATTTATCTTATTTCTTTTGTTCCGTAACTCTAGTTGGTCTTTAGAACCGAATTCCTTCCCTATGGGATCGATATCTTTTAAAACTGCATCGAAACTATATACTTGTAGAGGTCACTATTTTTCTATTTTGATAAGCAGTATTGACAACACCTGTTTGTATTTTGAACTTTTATCTTATCGGTAGAAAAGTGGGGAATAAGGATTTTAGCACCGTTACTGAATTTAAGCCTATCGAAACGAGTATAGTCAAAATCTTGCAATCAATATCTTTATTAGCTATAATGTACAAACGGTTTTGGATTATTATTAATAATAATTAAGGCATCTTTTTTGTTTATCAGTGCTTTTAATTTATTTATGTATCTTGCTTGTATCATATATGAATAGTATTAAATATGTATATGCGCATTGATGAGACAAAGTTCATGACTACTTCATAGCATAAAAGTGCACGGACATAGTGGGAGCTATGTGGTGTGAGAACTGCATATACGTGTTACTATGAATAGTTTAAATATCCCTAATCATAATTTCATTGAGAATGGACATCAATGGAATGCTTTGACTAGCATGTGTAAGCTTACTCCTTGGATTAGATCCATGCAGCCAATCTCACGAATTGAAGGTGGTACATTAAGTTAACACATGAATTTATTCTGGTAATACATTGGAGACTGGTATAAGATGAACACTTGAAAAAAACTATATCCATGTGTTGGTGTCATGTCTTAGTGCAATAGTAGGAGAAGTATCCTCAAACTTGAGATACTGGTTACCTTGTGTAGGAGTTACTATGCTTTGGGTCATACTTATTCATACCTTAGTGATTAGGATGATATGGGTGTTTACGGATATAGTGATGATCATATGTTGGTAAGCTAAGTTGTCTAGATGGGATCCATCCCTCTTGATATAGTAATTTAGTGGGATATGTACCTTAGGGCCCCTTGTTGAAGTGACACACTCATAAACCTCTTATCAGAGTATAAAATTGATAGAATGAGTTTCTAGTCAATCTTGATACATAATGGCTGAGTGGTGCTCTTCGTGAAAAAGTCTAATTCTAGGATAGCTATGGCTATTACATGAGTTGACACTTAATCTGAGCTTAATAAACTGGATGGTACTTAAGTTGATGGAAGGAGTGTATTGTATGGGTTACCACTGCAGAACCAGATCAAGTCACAAGCACGTGACGTTCTAAGTATCGGGGAATCATACGCCTTTTCTAGAAAGCCCATTTGATCATCTAAAGCTATCGGGTTCCATATCAGTCTGGAACACTGAGCCTAAAGGTTCCCGGATGGGAAGCCAAGTTTAGGTTAACCTCTAGTAACTAAATACTTTAGGATCCTATGAGGTCACACACTTTGGGTCTTTATTGTACTATGTAAAAAACCTAGAGATTGTGTTTATGCCTAGAATATCTATTTGTCGAATTCGTTAGAAGAATTATTAATTGGTTGGACCAAATTAATAATTAAAGGGAATAAAGAGAAAATAAGGAAAAATAGCACAGAATGGAGTAAGGGAATTTTTCTCGTTGCGAGTGGGCCGCTAACAAACACAAGATGTTCGGAGTGGGTTTTGGGTGACTTCCACTCGAGCTAAAAAGTTAGCGGGCCGCTAGCGCGCATGGCAAGCCTGTAAGCCCATGCTTGCAATACAAGGCATGACCTCTAGGGCTTGCCTTGTGAAGGGGATCTGCGGGTCCAAGTGACGCGCACGGCTTACTCGCTAAGTGGGATGGGAATATTCCCATCCCACTTTGTGTTTGTGGGGGATTCCCCCTTTTTCCTATCTATAGGCCTTCCCTCTCTCATTATTCAACACACTTAAACTTAGCCTTTCTCTTTGAGTTCAACATCTCTTTCTTTATTTGTTATGCGAGATCCTTCACAAGTTTCTTCAAACAAATGAAGAATTCTTTTGAAGGCTCTTTCTAATTAAAGTGAGCCTTCTCAGTTCATATTTTTTGGTTGGTCTTCGAGCAGTATAGCAGCTGCTGATTACTAACGAGTTCTACCTACATGAGGTTTTAGTCAGTGAAGATCCATGTGGATCAATAGTAGATACTATCCTAGTTTGGAGGTTCATGCTAACGAAGTTTTGCTGAATTACTTTAAGGGAACACCGCAACAAAAGAAAGAGAAAGCATGAATCAACTGGTAATGTTCGGAATTAGACGCTAGGTTTCTTTTATAAGCTTTATAAGCCTATAAGCATATATGGAACGTTTTAACATAAATTATATTAATAATGGCTTGCTTAAGAGATCCTTTAGGTTAATTTTATGTTTTGAAATTCCACCTTGCAACGTTTACATGTTAAATTATTATCTTGATTAACTAGTAGTTATATCAAAGCCTGCCTTATGCTATGCATGATTGATTATAATATTTTAAAATGATATTTTCTATAAATTGATTAATGTATGCTTAGCATGACTTAGGTTTCAATTCCTATTATAGAAAATGATGAGATAACTAGATTAAGGTTTTCCTCAAACTTAGTCTAGGTGATTATCATATAAATTAGCAATGTTTTACCACACGTGTAAATGCTTTGATTGAGAGTCGTCCCCCACTTCACTTAATTAAAGAACGAAATATTTAAATCATAGTTGTACGTGGTACAACAAATCAAAGTGCTCGTGGATATTTTGGCAATGATTGGACTAGGCTTCTCATTCACTTTAAGAGGGGCCTCTCCTACCTGGAAATCTCCATCGGTATTGGATTCAAAAGTACCCAAGGGACTTTTATGACTTAGTCAATTTCTAGTATGGAAATAGATTCCACAGATGGTTTTACAAATGTGTTTTAAGTTGTTAAATTAAAACTTATAGACATAGGTGCAATGACTTAAACATGGACCTTATTCGCTTTGCATGTTATGTGGAGTCTTGGCATAATGGAATGATTATAATACATCAGTCTCAAGCATGTTCCCTTAGAGTTAATAATTCAAAGTAGCTAGAGTTAATAATCCATCGTATAAGACCTAGACTAGGGCGAGACAAGTGGCACCAATAAAATCCCCAAAATAATATTAAGGCAGTATATAGTCTTCCCGTCATAAGTCAAGATTCGAACCTTATTAACAGATGTAAGCACATGTACAACATGCTTTCCCTTAACATGTGTTTGGTCATGAGACTAGATGCGGTTAGTGCCTTAACCAAAATGGATTAGTTATCCATATAATTGGAGCTAATGCCAGATTGGAGACACCTATGAGGAGTTGTACAATGTTCGCCACTTTTCTACTGATAAGTTTAATAATTTATTCACAAGACTTGGCAACACTCGTTCCGTAAGGCTTATCCTTAATAATAATGCCAAAAACTTGTTCACGTGAAATGTAGGTGTTGTCAATACCTCTTACCAAAAAGAAAAATGATGATAACAACAAGTATACAGTTGCGATGTAGTTTTAAAAGATATCAAACCCACAGGGAAGGAACCAAGTCTAAAGATCAATAAGGGAAAAACAAAGTAAAGAAAATAAAAATAGATTTGAGATTTTCGGATAGGAAGATTAGAATGAAAAATTGAGTAAATATAAATGTGGAACATTAGAGAATCTAAATATAAAGATTTTCACTACGAACAAGTATAGCAGAGAAAATATGCAAGTTCAACAAAGATCTTACGATTAACTAAAATAATCTAACAAACTCGGTTCAAAACACTCAGATGTTCAATGATTCACCGTAGAGCAATACATGAAATAACTTTTCTAAATCTAACACAAACGAAATAAGACAATTATATGTACCTGGACAACATCAATACTATGCTTAGTACGGGTCGCTCTCACATAGCTACATTTAGCAAGTTATCATTCTAAAAATGTTGGCTTACTAAACAATGTTATATCACAGATCCAGTGATTATACATGATATTGTTAACCCCGAAACTACTTTTAAAATTAACTCCAACTCATATAACTTGATTAATATAAATGACTTAGCATGAAATACGCATTATGACACATAGATATATCATAAACTTCAAAATAGAAAGTATAAGTAGAAAGCAAAGCAAAGTTGTAAGGTATTCAAGTGAAAGCTAAAGTTGATCAAACCGTATCCACTCTTCAATGGGAGCTCGTACAGAACCTCCGCTAGGATGCTATTCTTTACGAATATCGAACAAACGAATATTGAAGAACGAAAACTTTTATTGATAAGTGATCTGCAAGTACACTTATACAACAATCGCTCGAGAATATAGAGAAATCTAGTGATCGAAACAAGGATTCGAATCACTAAAACATTTTCTCGCTAACATTTATGAACGTAATGAACTCTCTATCTATACACACACTATATCTCTCTATAATTACACTCTAATGTTCTCCTTTCTAGTGGTGCACGAAATTTGTGAGGATTGGAACCCTATTTATAGAGTTCGAAGGGTTGCGTCTATCCAAATGAAGGGTTGTTTCCATTGGTGAAAGATTAAATCTCTTCATTGTGATTGGCTGAGAAGCTTTGATATAATCCATAATGGATAGGCACCTTTTCATGATTGGTTGACTTCTGAGAGGTCTTTGTTTGTTGGTAGTTGATGGCGGTTGATGGCGGTTAATCATTCTTATCTTGCAGTTGGTAGTTAACAAGATAATACCAGAAAACCATCCAAGTCGCGACCGTGAATCTTTAATTGGCCGACTTTTGTTTCTGAAGTAAACAAGTCGTGACTGTGAATGATTATCACAACCGTGAATTTATTTTTACTCAGAATTCTTCTTCACAACTTCACTGATCTTCAACAGCTTCGATCCTAAGCCAAATCTTTAAGTTCTATGCATCTTTTTGCACCTTTTGCACTCTTTTTTCATAAAATTCCACTTTAGATCAGTTTACACCCAAGATTTACCTAGTATGTACGTTTGCATCAAAACTAACTACATACCACGTGAAATCTTTTATATGAAGTGTAAAAATGACTAAAACTATAGTGTTTAATGTATAAAATTAATGTGATAAAAAGTGTAATTATGCACTTATCATACCCCCACACTTAACTTTTACCTTGTCCTGAAGGTAAATTCAACAGAAGTGTTATAAATTGGTAAACAAGTTCGTACCTCATTTGGCCAAAGACTATTGCAATGAGTACCACATTCCAAGTGGCAAAAGATTTCAAGTAGAAGTTCGAAATTTCCCACAAATTATTAATGTGCAATTTATATATCTTAGTTGTATACCTTTGTTCTTAATGGAGAGTCAACTGAATCGCATCTTCATATAAGCGTTATATGCATACTCAAATATTACCTTCTCTTAAGAATAGTAAAAAGTATAAAAGACTTAAAAAGTACACTTTGACTAATTTCTCTCAAGGCATTTTTAGGTAACCTAGGATGCTAAAACACTCTTAGTGGTTGCATTTTATGCTCCATACCACTCTCACCTTTTTCAGTGGTTGCATTTTATGCTCCATACCACTCTCTCATTTTTTTCTTTTAAGCATATGTTTTTTAAGTACTTTGTACTTTGCACCCATTTTTCGTGTTATGCTTTCTTTTCTTTTTTCACTCAATGAATGGTTGCAGTTTTTGCTCCATACCATTCATCACCTTTTGCTTTGGTTATCCTCTCTTTTTTTTATTTTTCTTTAATACCCTCATCCTTTATTGATCAATTTCAAAGTATTATGACTATAGTTTCGTAACACTTTAAAACACTCAATACTTATAGGACCTATTCGAGATTTGCATATAAAACTCATAGCAATAATACCATTAGATATTAATCCACTTAAACTTATTGGAAGCATTAAACTAAAACTATATAACTTATACTAATTCATGTTATAATGAAATATATATCGAAACTTACTTGGAATATTGCTCTTGAATGTTGGTCACCACTCATCCTTGCCAATTTGGTAAATATTGTGCACTAACATCAAACTTGTAATGCCTAACACTCACAATAACCTTGGACAATTGTAGGTAAAGTATAAGATATGATAATGTATTAATTGACATGAAAATCACCAAAAACTTTCATATTCTTCAATTTTTTTTAATTTTATTAATTTTTTTAGATTTAACAGGATTTTAACAAATGCCCCCCCACACTAAATCTCTAGGACACAATTAACTTCCTTGAAAATTTGATCCTTAGAATGCTATTGCCTTCCCCGTCAAAGGTGCCAAAAACTTATTCACCACTTTTCTACTAGTAAGTTTAATAACTTATTCACAAGACTTGGCTACACTCGTTCCGTAAGGCTTATCCTTAATAATAATGCCAAAAACTTGTTCACGTGAAATGCAGGTGTTGTCAATACCTCTTATCAAATAGAAAAATGATGATAATAGCAAGTATACAATTGCGATGTAGTTTTAAAAGATATCGAACCCACAGGGAAGGAACCAAGTCTAAAAGATCAACAAGGGAAAAACAAAGTAAAGAAAATAAAAATAGATTTGAGATTTTCGGATAGGAAGATTAGAATGAAAAATTGAGTAAATATAGATGTGGAAGATTAGAGAATCTAAATATAAAGATTTTCACTACGAACAAGTATAGCAGAGAAAACATACAAGTTCAACAAAGATGTTACGATTCACTAAACTAATCTAACAAACTCAGTTCAAAACACTCAGATGTTCAATGATTCGCTGCAGAGCAACACATGAAATAACTTTTCTAAATCTAGCGCAAATGAAATAAGACAATTATATAAACCTGGACAACATCAATACTATGCTTAGTACGGGTCACTCTCACATAGCCACATTTAGCAACTTACCATTCCAAAAATGTTGGCTTACTAAACAGCATTATATCACAGATCCAGTGATTATACACGATATTGCTAACCCCGAAACTACTCTTAAAATTAACTCCAACGCATATAACTTGATTAATATAAATGACTTAGCACGAAATACGCATTATGACACATGGACATATCATAAACTTCGAAATAGAAAGTATAAGTAGAAAACAAAGCAAAGTTGTAAGGTATGCAAGTGAAAGCTCAAGTTGATCAAACCGTATCCACTCTTTAATGGGAGGCATCAATTCTAGCAATTCCTACATCTGCTTTGAATTCGGTCTCAGCCCGTACAGAACCTCCGCTAGGATGCTATTCTTTACGAATATTGAATAAAGGAATATTGAAGAACGAAAACTTTTATTAATAAGTGATTTGGATGTACACTTATACAAGAATTGCTCGAGAATATAGAGAAATCTAGTGATCGAAACAAGGATTCGAATCACTTAAACATTTTCTCGCTAACATTTATGAACGTAGCGAACTCTCTATCTATACACACACTATATCACTCTATAATTGCACTCTAATGTTCTCCTCTCTGGTGGTGCACAAAATTTTTGAGGATTGGAATTTTATTTATAGAGTTCGAAGGGTTGAGTCTATCCAAAAGAAAGGTTGTGTCCATTGGTGAAAGATTGCATCTCTTCATTGTGATTGGTTGAGATGCTTCGATATAATCCACAATGGATAGGCACCTTTTCATGATTGGTTGACTTCTGATATGTGTCTGTTCGTTGGTAGTTGATGGCGGTTAATGGCGGTTGATCATGCTTATCTGGCGGTTGGTAGTTAAGAAGAAAATACTAGAAAACCGTCCAAGTCACGACCGCGATACACATGTCATGATCGTGAATCTTTAATTGGCAAACTTCTATTTCTGAAGTAAACATGTCGCGATCGCGAATGATTGTCGCGATCGTGAATTTAGTTTTACTCATAATTCTTCTTACAACTTCACCGATCTTCGACAGCTTCGATCCTAAGCCAAATCTTTAAGTTCCACACATCTTTTTGCACCTTTTTCACTCTTTTTTCATAGAATTCCACTTTAGATCATTTTACTCCCAAAATTTACCTAGTATCTGCATTTGCATAAAAATCAACTACATACCATGTGAAATTTTTATATGAAGTTTAAAAATGACTAAAACTATAGTGTTTAATGTATAAAATTAATGTGATAAAAAGTGTAATTATACACTTATCATATAATAGTGTATGCACGTCTCGAGAAAGAGAAATTAAATGGATTAGTAATTGCATGATATGCAAATGGACGAGTTCCAACCATGTTTATCTTTTCATGGCTTGACCTGCTATAACATGAGTTATCACAAGTGGCTATGGATGCTACCTATTAAGGAAAATTAGTTTGACCAAATTTCTCGAATTCAAATAGAAGGGGCTATTTGAATGTCGAGAAAATAGTAGGAATTATGTATTTAATTAGAGACCTATTTTAAGTGCATGTACATATACTAATGTCTAAACAAATTCTATCTTATATCTACGTTGAATAAGAACACTAACATTGATATGCATCCGATTGATAACAAGTTTTACAAAGGAGACATCTTTCATGAGTGGTTCAAGTGTGTAACAAGGTTCTTAAAGAGCATTGGTATGGAATATGTACAAGATGATCCATATCCCGAACTCCCAGAAGAAGATCTTTTCATTTATCAAATTGATAAGTACCTGAAGCATAAAAGAGACTATGATTTCACAAAGAACTTCATGGTTAACACTATGCTTCCAAGGTACAGGGATCTTTGTAAAAGTATGGACCTGGAGTCTATGATAATGCAGCTTGTAATGATGGATAAACTAGAAAAATTCATCCTATCTACAAGTCTTAGGGTTGACACCTCAACAGTTGAGTTTGCTATGACTGTTTATGATAACTCTAAACAATTAAGGAAAACGGGTGTTACTTATGATCAGGATACCTTGAAATAGATATTATTGAAAGGTCTACCGTATAGGTATGACAATTTCGAAATAGATTTCTATGGCATCAATGATTATTGTAATTTTTCCAAGATGGTAAACTTGTTAGAGTAATATGATATACAATTTGGAAATAAACTTGAGAATCAACTTGTTAGTGAGGATCGAAAAATAAGAAAGTCCAGGGCTTTCAAGGTCAAGAGAAGATTCATGAAAAGTGTCGAAATGAAACGCGAGTTAAGAGCTCTAATTTCTAAAATAGTAAAGAAAAAGCTAAGTGAGGCATCTACCTCAGGTATATTCATGATAGAGAGTTTCTACACAGTTCCCTATGAGTCCACTTGGTATTAGATACTGGTTGTGGTACTCATATCTGTACTTCTGTGCAGGGATTGCGGAACATTAGGAGGTTTGCAAAGAGGGATATGGTCCTAAGAGTTAGAAATGGAGGACGGATTGCTGCAACAACTGTAGGGACATATAGCCTTCATTTGCCTATTGGCCTAATTTTAGATTTGAACAATTGCTATTATATTCTTGCTCACTAAGAACATTATTTCTGTTGCTCGTTTAGCAATAGAGGGACTTAAAACTTTATTTTCTAATAATAAATGTAAAATTAACCATGATAATGTTCATTATGCTTGTGGAGTATCTATGGATGGCATTTACGTTCTAGATACTAAAATTGAAATTCTAAATATTAACATTATTTAGAAATCAAGATTAGATAATGAGAAATCCTCATACTTATGGCACTGTTGTCTAGGCTATATAAATTATACTCACTTAACAAAGTTACACAAATGTGGAGACTTAGGCCCAATGGAATGGGAATCCTATGGTGCGTGCGAACCTTGTTTGAAAGAGAAGATGGTTAAGATATCTTTAAAAGGAAAGGGTCATCGTGCCACTAGTACATTGGAAATAATACATTCTGATGTATGTGGTCTAATGAATGTTGAGACACACGAGAGTTTCATCTACTTCATAACATTTATCGATGATTTCTCATTATATGGTTATCTGTACCTTATGAGGCACAAGTTTGAAAGTTTTGACAAATTTAAAGGGTTCAAAAAAGAAGTAGAGAAATAGTTTAGGAAAAGTACCAAGACCATTCAATCTGATTGAGGTGGTGAATACTAAAGCTAAGAGTTTCAAGATTATTTAAGAGATAATGATATTTTATCCTAGTGGACACCTCCTTATACACCCCGACACAATGGAGTGTTAGAAAGGAAGAATCGAACCCTGCTCGATATGGTTCGGTCCATGATGAGCCAAGCATAACTCAGTAGATTCTTTTAGGGTCATGCACTTGAGAGCAGAGTTTATATACTAAACAAATGCCCTCTAAATCAATTGATCAAACTCCATATGAATTATTGTAGGGAAGAAACCCGCTCTTTCTCACCTGAGAGTTTTGATTATCCTGCTTACGTAAAGAGGATGAGTTTAGACAAGCTGGGTGCTAAGACTGATATGTGTTGATTTGTAGGTCACTGTAAGGAGACTATAGGGTATACCTTCTTTGATCCCAAGGAACAAAAAGTCCTTGTTTCCACAAATGCTAAATTCCTTGAGGAGTATATATTTGTGAAAGCTAGTGGGAGCATTCTTGAGTTAGGCACTCAAGAAGATAAAAAAGATGATCAACTAAATATACCTGCACCTATTATACAAGATAGTGTAAGCATGAAACAGCCTAGTAGGACACCGACATTGCATAGGTTAGGCTGGGCTCCAATCGCTCCCAAGCGATACATGTTTCTCATCACTGATGATAAACATCTCTTCCTTGTGGAAGATGATGAGCCAGTACTTACAAGGAGGCAATGGAAGGCTCAGAATCCGATTAATGGGTTACAACCATGAGGTTAGAGATGGATTTTATATATAAAAATCAAGTCTGGAGCTTGATTGATGCTCCAAGAGGGATTAGGCCCAAAGGATGCAAGTGGATTTTGAAGAAGAAAACTGACATGGATGGTAACATAGTTACCTATAAAGCAAGGCTAGTTGTGTGAGCATGGGATTTTGTACCAGCTCGCGCGTTCGATGATGACGGCTTTTTGGGATTTTATCCTTGAATCACACAATTTTCGAGTATCCTGACGTATCCAAATAGGAATCCTCCTCGTCTCTAATAAAATTATTTAATTTAGAAATTATTTAACTAAATAAAAAATAATAATAATAATATAATAAAATAAAATATAAAATAATAAAAAATGTAGGAGACGTAATCATGATGGGGAGGCAACCTCGGGCACACGCGAGGGAGCCTCACGCACACGCGAGGGATCCTTACGCGAGGCAGCCTCGCGCACATGCGAGGCTTCCTCGTGCACATGCAAGGCAGCCTCGCGCACGAGCGAGCGACCCTCTCGCCGAGGCAGCCTCACGCACACGCGAGGGAGCCTTGGGCACGTGTGAGGAAGCCTTGCACCGAGGCAGCCTGGCGCACACGTGAGGAGCCTCGCTCGCGAGACTGCCTCACCAACTTTCCTTTTTTGGATTTTTTCGGGATTTTCCTATAAATAGTAGGATCATTTTCGATAATCGGGATCCTGAAATTATCAGACAAAAGCATAACTTTTATAATGGCTAGGAATTCCAAGAACAAAACGAATAATTTTTGGACTTTCTACTACAATATTTTTAGGTAAACTTAAAGGACGAGGAGGATTTCTCCAGGACCGATCGGATTCTTCGACGTGGATTCATTAAGTAAGGGTAAGCTTCTGAGTTCCTACAACTGCAATTTTGTACTTTCAGTGTTTAATTTCTTCTTCTGATCTCTCCTGTGAACCTAGGATTTTCATCTTTTTTATTTTTAACTGTTGTAATTCTTCTTCATCTTTTTCTTTATTAAAAGGAGATGTATATTAGAAAACCCCCACGAAGGGAATAAAATATATTCCTAGATAACAGACCTCACTTTTACCATGCGAGCAATTTCATTAATTAAAATGAGCAATCGATGTGCCAATAAAACGAACGGTTTTATTTAAATAACAAACACAATATCGCGATTGATTTTTTTAGGCCACGCAGGCCTCGCTAAGCTTAGAATCGAACATACGTGCTATATCCTGTGCTAACCTTTGTGGATGTAGGTAGATTAGGATTAGATGTTTTTTTAGGATTTTAATTTTCCTTCGGGTATCGCAATTTCAATTTTTGGGAAATGTAATTAATAGGTTAGCGGGCGGTTGCATCCCTTGATTTTTAAAGCCTTGTAATTTTATTTTCCGCATTTACTTATTGTTTCGTGGATGGTTTATTTTTCCGCTTTGTGAATGACTCATTATTTTGCAATACGTGAAACATGCATTTAAAATAAAAAATGACCTAAGTGTGAATATGCACAATTAAAAGAAAACGGTTTTCTGTAGATGTAATATATTGTGATCACTTAAGAAATAAGCAACTTATCCCGGACCCGAATCTCTGTGTCTTGGTGGGCGTCCCCCAGATGTTAAGCCTCACAGGACTCTAATTCCTGGAAAGAGCTAATCCAGGTGGCGACTCCACACTAAGAGACGGCGAATTCAGGTTCGAACTGATCTAAAACGTTTTCACCTTTTTTTCTCTTTCAAACCTTTTTTTTCTCGGGTCCCAGACCCGGCATTTTCTTTCCTTTTCAAACACCCCGGTGGACCGCACCAATGAAATCGAGCACTCTCGGCCCACTGCTCCGTGTCGCCCGCTCACAGTGGCGACTCCGCTAGGGATTTTTATAAAACTTGTTTTTCAAAAGGTTTTAGATTTTGGATAAGTGCTAAAAATTATTGATCACATTATTCCATTTTCTTTTAATTATGACATATTCATTATAACGCATTTTAGTATAAGGGATTAACCCATAAGTTTAAGGTACCCCTATTACCGCGAAGCTTTCTCTTGTACTAATTCGCCTCCCTGAGAAAAGATAGTACTTGAGCGAGTGGAGCACTTGTTGCCATATCGCATGTACCTCCCTCGTTAGAAACTATTAGGGGAGAGGCTTGGAGTGTATTTCAGTGCAACAAGAACCTTCTACATCAGCAACCCATGTTTAAACCATCATGTAAATAAGCTATAGGCATTTTCCCTAGGGTGTTACCCAAACACGCGATCATTCATTATATTTTCCTATAGGTGCGCTCCTTAGTATCCTCGCGATACTAAGAAGAACCAAACCATAGGATAGAGATTAGCCAAAAACCCTATGCGCGGGAGTTGTGTTCGCCACTTTTCTACTGATAAGTTTAATCTAATATGGTTCCAAAATCTCGTGAACTGTTGGCTATCAACTGCGCCAAAAACTTGTTCACATATAAAATGTAGGTGTTGTCAATACCCCTTACCACATAGAAAAATGA
>CATIWQ010118489.1:0-53501 GCA_949673415.1 Euphorbia schlechtendalii | reverse complement strand
TGACAATTAAATAAATAAAAAAAGTTAATAAAATATAAAGGAATAAAATAAATCCTAGGTCGATGATGAAACGAGTTCGTCTCAGTATTTAGGAGAAGAGAAAAATAAATAACAACTTCGTGGCCCAATTAGGATTTCTTTGGGCACACAATTCGCACATTCTGGGCTCGCCAGAAATTCCCTTTTATGGGGAGAATTCTTTGAATTCCCTCTATAAATAGATGGGTTTTTTTTTGGATTTTTGGGACTGAAAATTTTAAGGAAAAATATCTTTTTCTCTCGATAAGATGAAGGAATTTTTCTACAAAAAAAATTTCTTGAAGGAACAATTTTGACTTTTTGACAACTTTTATTCATTTTTCTTTTAATCCTTTGATTATAGTTGGATCCAAAACACGTTTGGATTCCAAACTTAATTATTTTCAAATCAATTTTCTTTCATCTTTCTTTCAAAAATCCTTAGATATTCTCAGACCTAAAATAAATTTAGAGTCCGAGTCTGAATATCTGTAGGATTAAAATAACATATAGTCACACAAATTAAATAAAAACAAACGAGGAGCACTCTCAAAGATCAAGCAGATTTGTCGACGTGGATTTGCAATGAAAGGGTAAACCTCTGAGTTCCTAGAGTTGCTTTTTCCCTTGTATTATATTTTTGTATTTATTTTTCTCTTCTCCTAAATACTGAGACGAACTCGTTTCATCATCGACCTAGGATTTATTTTATTCCTTTATATTTTATTAACTTTTTTTATTTATTTAATTGTCATTATTTTATTATGTAACATTCTTTTATACTTTTAATTAATTTTTTTTATTTATTTAATTATGAAATACATGTTAGAATACCCCAACGAAGGGAATTAAAATTATTCCTGGATAACAGACCTCACTTCTTGCCATGCGAGCACTTTCATTAAATAAAAATGACCAACATATTTGTAAATAAAATGAATTATTTTATTTCTAAATAAGAAATTTTCAATCGTCGATATTTTAATTAGGTCACATGGGCCTCGCTAAAATCAAATTGAACATACATGCAAATATTGTGATATATATCTTGTGCTAACCTTTGTGGGTGCAGGTAGATTAAGATTAGATGTATGCCTAGGATTTTACTTTCTTCGGGTATTGCAATTTCAATTATATTTTTACGGAAATGTAACTAATAGATTAGGTGGGCGGTTGCATCCCCTAAGGTTTTGTAATCTTAATCTTTACTTTTCTGCATTTATTTCTTGCTTTATTTATGAATTTATTGCTTTCCAATTATGTGTAAATCATACATTATAAACTCGAAAATAACATAAGTGCGAATATGCACAATTAAGACGTACAATTTTCTGTAGAGGTGATATAATGTGATCCGATAAGAAGTAAGAAACTTATTCCGAACTTGAATCTCTGTGTCTTAGTGGGCATCTCCCAGATGTTAAGCCTCACAAGACTCTAAAACCTAAAAGAGCTAATCCAAGTGGGGACGCTACACTAAGAGACGGCGGATTCGGGTTTGACTAATTTAAAAATGTTTCCCGCTTTCTCTTTCAAACCTTCCGAGTCCATGACCCGTTAATTTTATTTTCAACAAAAACACCCAGGTGGACCGCACCTCCCAATTGCGCGCTCTCGGCCCATCGCATTTTGTGTCGTCCGCTCACACATCCTTTCTTTAGAAGGTATGGAGCAGCTAGAGCAAGAAATCTCTCCAGCCAATATTGGAAAGTAAGAGGACTTTCAGTCTACTCTCGACTCCTTTAATCTATACCTTGAACAAATGGTTGAGGGATAAATAACAAAGGAGGAGAAAGTAGTTGAAGATGCTAAGAGGATGGCTCAACAATATAGATCTTCACTTTCGTAAAAAAACTCAACGTCCTCAATCTCAGCAATAATAACAGCATCAACAACATCAACAATGTTATCAACAATGTCCAAAGAGCGGTGAATCTTCTTCTTCTCAACAACCATACACCCGTAGATAGGTTTAGAATAGAAATAGACTTGTAAATTGCGATACTTTTTAATCACTTAGTGTAGAACACAATTTATGTACTAACTGAGTTATTTTTATCAATGTAACTTTCTATGTACTATATATGTCATGTTATTTCTACTTATAAACTCTTACAGGAATTAACTAAGATCAACTTGAAGGAGAAGCTGAGTAAGACAAAGTCCCAAGATTAAAGAAACTTATTTAAGTATGGGGGAGTTATACTCACTGAAGAAAATCAACTTAGTATGGGGGAGTCCTCACTAACTGAGGAATTCACTCAGCATGGGGGAGTCTTTCATCATATATCTGGTATCTCTATATCTATTAATAATTTATTCAATTTATCTCTTCTACTACCTTCTTTATTATCTATTCCAAAATGGGGGAGATTGTTGAACCCAAGTTCATAGTACTTCACAGTACTTAAAATATTTTAGAGATAACAAAATGTCTAGCATAGTGAAATTAATTAGTAGCTTTTATACGATATACATTCAACGAAGTTTAGTAGCTTTTATTAAAAGGTGAGTTCTTTTGACACTTAAAGAATAAAATGACACACGTGCTTTTAACTCTGTCTGTGAGAGAAAATATTCCTTTGATGCTTTTCACCTAAAATGAACTGAAATTAAAGAAGATATTCATGTGGTCTTCACAATGAAAAGATTTCAGTACGGAATGTTGGAGATTCCTCGCTAGCGTTCAACGTAAAAGGTTTCTTCTGACATGGATTGTTTCTCAATGTCTCCATGCAACTCTGCAATGTCAGCGATCTGCACGTGAGATTCCTCAAGCCTTCACATTATATCTCACGTGCCTCTCTATCAAAATAGAATTGCTTGAAGTAAATGAGTTTTTGACGCATCAAGATTAATAGATTAATCTCGCGCTTCAACGTTCGAATTCTCTATCTCTAAACTGCCTGAAATTTGTTTCAAACGGGTAAATTCAAAAGCTATAGAGAGAAGAGAACTTGAAGAACAAGTTAGTATGAGAAGTATGCAATGGCTATTTCCAAGACCTTTCAAGTATAAAATAGAAGACTAAAGCAGAGGTTCAAACTTGCTAAATCACCTCGAATTTCTTAGGAGCTGAAATACTATCAAATTATTCCCAACATTTAGAAACTCCAACTCAAGCATTCTAAAGCAAACGCAAATATGTCCATCTGTTTGTAATAAAGAGAAATTAGATTTGACATTGTAAAAGGATTCACTGCATTTTATAAGTTGAAATCCTTAATTCACAAACTTTCAATTAAATCTTAGTGACAGTTTAGGATGGGTACCTAAACTGTAAGTTGACTGGTAGTTAGAAAGAAAGGTACTTTCTGTAATTGCTTCTACCCGCTGTAAAGGCTTCTCCGCCTAAGGAAAAAAATACTAGTGGATTAAAGCTCAAAAAGGAATCTAAGAACTGGAGGTAGAATTGGGGTCGAACTAGGATAAATCTCAAGTGTTATATTTCTTAAACTTTATCGCTGCCTTTATATTGTCTTTGCTCATCCATCATTCTCTCTGATTTATAAGTTTTACTTGAAAACCAATCCAAACCGAGTTAAGTACTCAACACAGATTGAAGATAAAATAGTTCGACGAAGCTATTAGTTTTTAGTTTTCATACCAGCGTAGAACATTAGTTACTCATCATGCACCTAAAAAGTAAACTTGGAAATATATTTTATAAATCTTAAAAAGAACCAAGTAAATGCATACACCCCCTCTGCTCAATTATTTAAGCTATCTTGGGCCAACAATTGTTAATAAAATGGGAAAGCGAGGCGCGTGAACTCTTTTTACCTAATTGAAAAATCCTAATCCACCAATCTATAACTCAGCTCCTCCATGGGACTCAAACCCCACCTCCTCCATCTTCATCGTTCATCATCAATCATTCATGCTCATGATTCAATTAAAAATTCATTCTATTACAATCACCCATTATTCCATGAGATGTCATCAATCTTTCAATTCCCATCTTCCCCCTCATCTAGATGTTCTCTCCATGTTTAGACTCATCAATTCCTTCTTCAAATCTTTCAATTTCGATGATCTTGGAGATTTTTTTATCGACGATTCCAGACTCATGTGTCCTTATCGTTACAAACGGTAGCCACCGATACTCCTTAGGTAACGTATTTTTAAGCAATTTTGATGAAACCAACTCATAACTCAATTTTCCTAGAAATCACCTCAAGTCCTGGTTTGCCTCTCACTTTTGTTAATTGCGTAATCATGGATGAAAATTAGGTGGAAAAATAGATGCAAAAAGAGAGGCCATTGTTGAGCTAGGATATGGTAGAGACTAGAGAGGAGGTTAAGTAGCAAGTCCAATCATTTTCCCAATTTTCCATTTCTCAAACTCTATTTTGAAGGATCTATAGTGTTATTTCTCCAACCATCTTCCTTATTTTCCATTCCCCAAATCAAATTCACTTTAAAATAATAATATTTATTATTAAATTAACAAAAAGAAACACAAAACAAAACTAAAAACAATAAAAAAGCAAAAAGAAATATTATTTTATTCAATTCCGCAAAAAGTAATAATATTTTATTCAATCATCAAATTTGGATGAAATCATTCCCCATATTTGGAGAATCCCATTTTGTGGATATATCATATGGGGAATAGTGGGACGTAATTATTCTCCATATTCATTCCCTATTTTGGGAATTCCCTGAAATGGGGAACCCAATACCCTTGGGATTATTTTACATTTTTGTTATTTAATATTTTGTTTGTAATAAAAATAATGATGTGTAAATTTGTGTTAAAAAATCAGTATTTGGTCCCCATCATGTGTATTTGGTCCCCATCATGAGCGCGTGTAATTCACTCAATCAATCAAAATTGGGAAAGTTGGATTTTGGTGACCTGAGAAATGTAAAATTGTCGATTGTAAGAGATTTAGAAAATATTTTCAAATTTTAAAGAGGTAGTGGAACAATTGGGGAAACTTAAAAGGACAATCTAAGTATTTGACTCGAATAGAACCGCTCCATGAATACATGTCATCTTATGAAACATAGATGATATATTAACGGTGAAGAATAGGAGTATAAACCATTATAATCATCAATGCATTTAAACTAAGTATTTTTAAGAGAAAAGGGTTGAGTGCAAATTCGGGATGGACATCCCAACTATGTTAGCGCATCCGCTTGTCTACAATGCACCCCACCACAATATATTAAAAGAGCGCGTCACAAATCATGAATCATCCAAAAAATTACAAATGTATCATACGCATAAAATGCTAGGATCAATCAAAAGGTTCAAAGCTAAAAAAGATAGTGACTTGTTCCTAATCTTAAAGAAAGGCCAACACTGATGAACGTTAACTTCAAACAAGTATTCTCTTCCTAGAGATCTTTCAAAAATAATTTGTTCTTTTTCTTCCAAATGCTCCATGTAATTGAGAACCATAATGTTGTTGCAAAATCTCTCTTAGTTCCCGACTTGAAGAGGGATCTCCAAAGCAATAGGAAGTCGTACACACAGTTAGGGATGGGAATCGAAACACCAACCCATTCGAAAGCTTTGCACCAAATTGACCAAGTTTCGTGATAAAGGAGGAGTAAGTGATCCATTGATTTGCTGGTTGAACAATAGGGGTAAGTTGAGTCTGTGATAGAAGTGCAACCACAAGATAATAGAAATTCCTTAGTCGGTATTATCATGTGAAACAAGAGCCAACCAAAAAATCGAACACAAGGCAGCATACACGTTTTCCAAATCAGCATAAAAGAGAGGGATGAGACTGACCAATTGCTTCCCTCATAATAGCCAGTGCAAAAAGAAGCTACCGAGAACATTCTTTTCGGCTTGAGATTTCATAAGAATGAATCAACATTACACAGAAATTCAAGAGTGAACTGGGCTCCAGTGGTGACTTTAGTTACTAACGTAGGGAAGAGTGATGGGGCTATTGTAAAAACTAGATTTTTCAGCTCAGAGCATCTATTTTGTTTTGCCAAACGGAGTCGTCTAATCCAAATTGGCCAACCTTGAAAGACGTTGCCAAATAACCCAACGCAAAACCAATTAACCGTGCTACTTTTCCACTCACAAAGCTCCCATAATTCATTGAACAAATCCTTCAAAGGTCCCCTAGATGTCTAGTTATCCAACCAAAACCGAGCTGAGTTATTGCCGCCCAAAAGAACCAAACAATTTGACATGAAAAAATCCCTTAGATGTTGATTTCGACAGCAACTATTAACAACATTCATCCATATCGGTGAGAGTTTCGATTGGTCACATTCAATCAACTCCCACCAAGAAGAGAAGCCATGCTGCTTTGCACAAAAAATATCCCAAAGTGATTCGTCATCCCCTCTACGAAAGCGCCATAACCATTTGAGAAGAAGACTACAATTTGTGAGTTTGAAATTAAGAATAAATAAACCACCTAAGTGCTTAGTTAAATTTATTGTGTCCCAACTTACTTTGCATGAACCATTGCTAACTGAGTCACCCCTCCATAAAAATTTCCTCATAATACTCACTAACCTATTTTCCACCGCCACCGGTAACTTAAAGAGAGAAAGCATGTAAATTGGAATAGATGCAAATACCGATTTAATCAAGATCTCCCTTCCTGCATAAGATAGACACTTACCTTTCCAACAAGTCAAACGATTCTAAAATTTCCCCACTATCGAGTCCTAATTACTACAACTATGTGCTTATAACTCAAAGGAGCCCCAAGATAACAAATAGGAAATTTCTCAATTTTACAACCAAACATGAGATGTACAAGAGCGAACGGTGAAATCATCAACATTAATTCCATTTAAGGAACTCTTGTGATAATTTATTTTCAAACCCGGTATCATCTCAAAACAATAGAGAATTCAATTAAAGGCTCAATGAGAGATATATCCGTCAAAGAAAAAAATCGTATCATTTGCAAATTGAAGTAAAGAAATATCTGGTCAAGAGTCTTTGAGTTTAAAACCCGAGAGAAACCCCTCTTGAATACTCGTATCAATGAGTTGTTTGAGACCTTCCACGGCTAATACAAAAATGAGAGCGATAAGGGATCCCCCTGCTTCACACCCTTATGGATTCGGATTGAGTCATTTGGACTCCCATTAGTTAAGATAGAAGTGGTGGAATTAAAACGGTTGCCCCTAAGCCACGAGATCCACTTGTCACAAAAGCCCATTATATTTAAAATCGTATCGATATATGTCCAAGAGAAACTATCAAAGGCCTTGTGGAAATACAATTTCAAAACAAAACAAACTCGACAACATTGATGAACGGAATGAATCACTTCGAAAGCTATGAAAGAGCATTCGTGGATATTTTTACTCTTAATGAAAGTGAATTGATTTCCCAAGATAAAAGAAGGCATAACCTCCTTCAAATGTGACAATAAAAACTTAGTAACCACCTTGTAGACCCCATGAATAAGAGCTATAGGTTTAAAATTTTGAATTGAACGACTTCCCGGGACTTTTGGAATGAGAACTGTATAAGACGCTTTGGTCGAGTCCGAAAGAAAAGCTTAATCGTGGAAGTGGCCGAACAAACTCATGAAGTAGTATTTCAGAATTTTCCAAGCTTGTTTATAAAAAAAATTGAATCCATCTGATCTTGGTGATTTATTCTCATGACAATAACAAACCGCGTCCCAAATCTCCTTCTCTTAAAAAACCTCTATCAAAAAACAATTTTTACTTTCAAAAATTCAAGCAAACCTTAGCTTCCGTAGTGAGAATGGAATATGTATAATGGTTGCAAATAAATCCGTGTAGAAAGTATTAATTGCCGAAGAAATCTCCCCCAAGTGAAAAGATAGTGAACCGTTCTACCAAACCTAGCTATTCACGTAGTTTGAATCTTCCGATTGCAATCGCATTCAAATGAAAGAGAGCTTCATGCACATGTTCATTATGAGCGGATGACATTCAACCCGTGCGGCCTCCGCGAGACACCAGCCCCGTGAGATGGGGCATGGGGTTTTTTGAAAATGGTGCTTTTGGAAAAGCGCATTGGAAAAGAGTGTTTCACTTTGAAAAAGTGTTTTTAAGCTTAAAAGATTCGAGATCAAGATCCCTAGTCTATGTTACGGAGTCGCCACCCGAATCAGCTCTTCTAGGAAAATTTGGTACAGCTTAGATCCATTTACCTAATCCATACCATAAAATAGAGATTCGGGTCCGAGAAGAGTTACCTATTTCGTCATCATTTGAGTCAAATTATACTTGATAGAAATCACGTTTATAATTCAAACTAAACTAGATATTTTCGTTTTATAGTTTATCACACATGCATAATATATTAAATAAATTATGGAAAGTAAACAAGTAAGAAATTAAAATGCGCCTAGTCTATGGGGGACTAATTACATCATTGGTTTGGGGGTTTTATATATCGCCTAAATACATCGAAAATCTAAGGGGCACAATCACCTAAAATACATCTATATCTAACAAATATTAAATTTGAATTTGAAATGAAAAGCGATACCCGAAGGAAATTAAATCATAACATTCATCTATCTCAAACTACCTGCATCCACAAAGTTTAGCATAAGTACGACACATCACAAACCGTTGCAAGTATGTTCGTTTTGATTTTTACAAGACCCAAGCGGTCTGATTTAAAACATCGAAGAGTTTAGAATTTGTTTCTCATAAAAAATTCATTTTATACACATAAGTTTATTTAATCATTTTTAGTGAAAATGCCACATGTGAATATTTGTCGGGTCGGTTATCCAGGAACATCGGTTCCCTTCGTCGGGGTTTGCTAACACACTTTATAGTAATATTGACATAAAATAAATCTAAGTTCAAAAACGTAAATCGTGACGTTAAAATAATTCCGAAGAGGAAACCGTAAAAGTCGATAAAAATAATATCCCGGTGACGGGTTGTCGACCATAACCGTCCAAACTCCCATCGGGATGATCTGGAGTTTGTAAAATCTCCACACATACACATCATATTACTGAAAACTCAAGTTTTAAGCCTTAATGGTCACCGCTGACCCTCTTGAACATGAATCAAAATATGTAAATTTTACAATCATTCTGCATATATTCTGCCAAGAAGTTGATGACGTTAATGACATCACTAATGTCGTTAATGTTATCAGCAATGTCGTTAATGGCATCGCAGTATCGTTAATGACATTGCATGGGTAGAATACATGCAGGTTTCTGTTTTATTGCAATTTTCACATTTTTACATACACCAACACATACATATGATATAAATAGGTGAAGCACGACTCTAGGAACTTAGAGGCTTACCCCGTTACCGTGAATCCACTTCGCTCGGTCCACGAAAATCCTTGGAAAGTCCTCCTCGTTTCTTTAGTTTGGTTTGCTATTTTGTCGAAAAATGAAGAGTAAGTACTACTCTTTTATGAAGAGAGTTAGAACTATCTGAATGTGAGTCTAAACCAGAGGAAGAAAGGAAGTAGAAATCCTTCTCTAGAGTTTAGACTTTCGAAAACTTAAAACTCTGAAAATTACCAAAATCGGTTTTAAAGATTAAAAAATCCTAAAATGAATGAAAATACTTGTTACAGACACTTAAACTAAGTACTATTGATCTAGAACTCAATGCCAAATGCCTCAAAAAGAGCTCTAAACCTCAATTTTGCTTAAACTCTCAATATACCTCACTTTCCAAAAAAAGTGAACTAGACCTCGAATTTTGCCTAAATGACCTGAGATAGCCCAAGTTCATACCCTATCCATGAACGTACACACTCAAGTTACAGAAATACAAGTTCAAAGAGATTAAAAGATCATTCTTTTATTATGAAAACTCTTAAAATGCATTTGAAATACTTAGGAATCAAGATAACTTCAAAGGAAAGTTTTCTCTTAAGATCACTTTCTTTCTCTTTTATTATAAAATCTTTCTACTAAGATGTTCTCCCCCCCAATGGCTGAAACTTAGCTCCCTTCTTATGGGCACCCTTCAATCCAAAAGCTTCCACTTGCCCAAGTGGTCCACCCACTTATCTTGTTTTTTTACATTATTTTCTTCCACTCACTAGTGACCATGTGGGTTGGCATAATGTTGATAGGGTGTTAGGTGGAGAAAATCTAGAATTATGGGGTGGAGATGGGTTTTTTTGACCAAATAATGCAGAAATGTCTTTTTTGGTCTACTTAACGACATCACCAATGTCGTTAACGATATTGCCATATCATTAACAATAAGGTATATACATGCTGGCTTTTTCTTTGTTTGGGCTTTTTTAAAGGGGAAAGAGGCCCAAAGAAACAAGGCAAATGGTTTCTGGATGATTTCAAGACCCTGCAAAAAGCTAATAAGGGAAAAATTACAGCTTCATCATCAAACTCGTGAGTCGGGAGTAAAAATCCCGTGCTCACAGGCTGCCCCTCATGGAAACACTACTAATATGAGATTAGTATGGTCTCACGATTGAAAGAGCACCGGGGTATAAAGATAATACATGCTCGGTTGCGATTGTCACACTCTTTAGGGATGATGGCTGGAAGCTTTCATCTGGGTGCGGTGTCTTTCGGGGATTAGTCTCTTTATGCCCCTTGTGAATTGCCTGCTTGGCATTGATTGCCCCATGAAGGCGAACCTTCGATCGATTGATACCGCTGGAATCGTTATAGAAAATTCCTCCATCCTCCTGGTTGAGAATCCCGTGTGCAGGCTATGGCAAGCCTATTGACGACATGGACTATAGAAAATTCGCTGACCGAAAAAATGACGGGACAAGATGTGAACTATAGAAAGTTTATTGACTGTAAAAAGATAGAAAATATGTGAACTGTAGAAAGTTCGCTTCAGTGTAAAAAGTCAGAAAATTTTGAACTGTAGAAAGTTCGTTGACTGTA
The DNA here is from genome assembly GCA_949673415.1 of Euphorbia schlechtendalii. NCBI lineage: Eukaryota > Viridiplantae > Streptophyta > Magnoliopsida > Malpighiales > Euphorbiaceae > Euphorbia > Euphorbia schlechtendalii. Next base: position 42,651 of record CATIWQ010118489.1, on the reverse strand, counting down.
AAAAGTCAGGAAATTTTACGAACTATAGAAACTTCATTGACTGTAAAAAGTCAGGAAATTTTGCGAACTATAGAAAGTTCTTTGACTGTAAAAAGTCAGGATTTTTCAAGCTGTAGAAAGTTCGTTGATTGTAAAAAGTCAGTTCAAACTGTAGAAAGTTCGTTGATTGTAAACGTCAGGATTTTTCGAACTGTAGGAAGTTTGTTGACTGTAAAAAATCAAGAAATTTCGAACTGAAGAAAGTTCGTTGACTGTAAAAAGTTAGGATTTTTTAACTGTAGAAAGTTCGTTGACTGTAAAAAGTCAGGAAATTTCAAACTGTAGGAAGTTTGTTGATTGCAAAAAGTCAGGAAATTTCAAACTGTAGAAAGTTTATTGACAGTAAAAAGTTAGGATTTTTCAAACTGTAGAAAGTTCGTTGATTGCAACAAGTCAAGAAATTTTGAATTGTAGAAAGTTCGTTGACTGTAAAATGTCAGGATTTTTCGAACTGTAAGAAGTTCGTTGACTGTAAAAAGTCAGGAAATTTCAAACTGTAGAAAGTTCGTTGATTGTAAAAAATTAGGATTTTTCGAACTGTAGCAAGTTCGTTAACTGCCAAAAAGTCAGGAATTTTTCTCAAACTGTAGAAAGTTTGTTGACCGTAAAAAGTTTGAAAATTTTGAATATGCAAGTTATGAATGCATGTTTTAATCCATTGATTGAGATTGCTGAAAGCAAAAATTTTTACCCCTTCAATCAAGAACTAAAATATGAATGCGTATTGATTTCTCGGGCCAGCGCGACCGACTCTTGAAAACATTTTCTATGAAATTTCGGGAGTTGTTCGAACGTTTTCGATGACCTTTACAGAGTAAAAATACACTATAAAATGAATTTGTGCTGAAAATAAAAGAATTGGGTTACCCCAAAAACTAATGTCGTTAACAACATTGCATGATATTGTTAACGACATTGCAATGTTGTTAACGATATCTCAAGGGGTTAGGTTTTTGAAATAAAACCTAACTTTCTCCCCATTCTTATTTTCATTCGGAAAAACAACCTCTTCTATCAAAAACCCAAGTTTTCCTTTGATTATCTCGTGAAAATGTTGTGCAAGATCAAATCCCACAACCCGAGGGTCGTTTCCTCTTCCTCTCTTGAAGCTAATCCCGACATTCCAGGATTCAAGCAATGCTCCATGGAGAAAGCTTTTTGTTTCGAACGGGATGATGAATTCGTCAGGTTTTCGATCGATTCCCTGATCACTACTCTCCACCTGAGGCTTGGGGAACACGCCTCGGTAGTCCAAGTACCTCGAAACTCCCTCAATTTTGAGTTTATTCCCGATTTTAATTTGTAAACCTAGGTTTTAGATTTGTGAAATTTGCATGATTTAGATGAAATTGATGCATGATTAGGCTTTATATGTTGATTATACATAGTTTAGGATAATTTGGAACCCTATGTGGGGGATTAGAATGTAAAAATTTGAATTTTTTTAGGGATTGAAATCGCGGCAGAATACATTCTACCTCTGCAACTGCAATATCGTTAACGATATTGGCTAATATCGTTAATGTTATTGGCTAATATCATTAACGATATTAAAAAGGCAAAGGCAGAATGTATTCTACCTCACCCAAAAAAATCGCCTTTGAGCATGATTTCAGCCTAGTTTTTAATTCTCGACAGTTTATATGCTTAGAAAATGAATTGAAGTTTTTTATTTGTGATAAAAAGGATACAGAATCTCACATTGGTTTTGAGATTTATTTTCTGCATTTTGTTCCTATCTTTTGCAATCGCAGAACTATACCAACTTTTCCGGTATAGGGGACATGGGGCTGTGGTGGAACCGCACAACCGGAGACTTGGAGCTTCGGACCTCCATTGACGCCACTGGGTATGGCGATCTTGCACGAGTTCTGCCAGTGCATATGCCCTACCTGTCACATCCCGCTCTCATTGCCTTGGTCGAGCTGTGGTCGAAGACTACTTACACCTTCCACCTACCGGTGGGGGAGCTGACTATCACACCCTTTGATGGAGTGGCGATGACTGAGCTATCAAGGCATGAGGGGGCCATCCACTTTGATGTCTTCATGGATCACTTCTCCACTACCCGCCCGCCCTCGGGCAGGCTCTCGTACAAAGAGCTGAGCCTTTATTGGAGTTCGATGGGCGTGGTGCCCGTGGAGTGGCGGGCCCAATGCATACGCTCCTTTGTCATATGCCTGCTGACAGTGCTCTTCTTCCCTGTCACTTCCAGCAAGATCAACTATGGGTTGATCTCCACAGTGGAAGATTTGGCATCTATCCTTATCTTGAATTGGCCGAATGCTATTTTGGGCCAGATGTATTACAGCCTGGATTGCGTGGTGAGGGCCCATGAGAAGGCCCTCAAGTTGAGTCATGTTCTCCTCCAGGTAATTGTTTACCTTTCAGACTTTATCTCTTGAGATTTCTGCCAGTTTATTTGACTTTCACTTTTATTACAGGTTTGGGCTTTCGAGCATCGTATCCTCCCCCTCCTGGTTTTCAAGACCGAGCCAGTTTGGGATGAGCCTCTTTTAGCCATCTAGTACTGACTGATCGGTGGTCTTCACAAGTGGAGGACCGGATACCGAGAGTGTCTTCACCATCTGACCACCTAGCAGGTATTGAGTTGCTTCTTCAAACATTTTCATCTTCATTTTTTATAGTGTCATTATAATCAACAAGTTTTCTTCTTATTGTAGATCGAGTCAGATCCTTGGACTACCGTGCTGAATCGGGATGTGGTGGTGACCACAAGGACCGACATAGATAACCGTCATCTGGTGCTTGAGTCCCCCCTTTCCCTTGAGTGATATTTTAGGGAACGAGTCCGGGATTGGCGAACATCCATAGTGGTTGAACGGTATGTTCCTCCTCATCCTCACACTGGCATTTTCTGGATGAACTTGATGATCACTTCCGTGGGTGCTCGAGCCACCTTCTTTGATGGGGATCGTGTGGTTATTCCTTCCATCGGTGGTTCCTACCTAGTGCATATTAGGCACCTTCTTCCCCCCTTGTCCTCGCTAATAGTGTGACGATTTCAAGGCTTGGCATCACCAGAAGGCGGTGGAGATGATGGGCGGAGCTTCCTCTGATGACGAGGAGGAGGAAGTTGAGCTAGGCGGAGGTGGCAGCGATGGTCCCGATGATGGTCTTGGTCATAGAGCTGATGACATCGAAGGTGGAGACCTCGATGGTGGAGCTAGTGGTTGGGACCACTGTGGCAATGGCGGTAATTATGGTAACATTGGAGGTGAAGGTAGTGGAGGCCACGGCGGTGGTGGCGCGAGCACTTTGAGGGTATGAATCTCTTCAAATCTTGATTCTTTTAATCATGATTGTGTAATACTGACAGTGACTATTTCGAAATAGGCTGGCGTGGGCAAGTGGGCCTGAGCACACCGAGTTGACTCCCAGGATCAGATGTACCACATTCCTAGCTTCTTGGAGGGGCATTCCACCACCCACTTGGAAACCTACTTCTTTTTTATGGCAAGGGTCGGGGAGCGTCAAGCCCATACACTACCCCAGAGTCTGTACACGGTGACCTTCTCCTCGGAGGACACAACACATGTGAGTTTCCTTCTTGCTTCCTTTCTAAACCTGTTAGTTTCTTGTTGTTACTGACTTTCACGTTATTTTGTCAAGTTCCTCGGGCTGACGCAAAGAGCTATATCCACCACTACCTATCTGCTCGTGATATGATAATCTCGGAGAACGGAGCGACTGAGGTAATCTTGTTCGCAATTTAACAAAAATGTGTATATTTATGAATGCATGTATGCTTATTCGTCATATGTTGATGTTTTTGAGTGTTCATGTTATGATGCAGCTTCTGATTATAGGCCTTGATTTCTTTAGAGCATCAGAACTATCTGAGGGCTCAGGAGCATGTGTAGACTCAGGATCTAAGGATTGAGGATCTGGAGAGGTAGCTGGCCCAGTGTCAGAGGTCTGCACATCTGGCGGTGTCAGGTGGGAGCCGATCCAGGATGCATCGGGGGGCTTTGTCTCGCTCTGGTATGCACCGGGGTAGATCAGGGAGCTAAGATGTGGAGGAGGACATCCACATCACTGGGATCGAGGAGGGGGGATGAGGGGGATTCCTCTTCAATTTAGATGTTTTTTCTTTTTTCATTTTTCTGTAGTCGTAGGAACAAAACTTACTATAGTGTTTGGGCACTTCTGACATCTTTTACACAATCTTTCTGGATATTTGATTGGATGTCTTTGCTACCATATTATTGCCATATTTCCACTTTGTTTGCATGATTTTCATGATTTTATTGCTTAGAAGAATGCCCGGTAGACTTCTTGGTTTAAAATTAACCCAAAAACCTACTTTTTTCCTAAATTGGTGCTTCCAATTAGTCACAGTAGCTGTAATATCGTTAACCACATGAGAAAATCCAGGCTGCTAATAGCTATAGGCAAACTGTCAGAAACCCAATATCGTTAACTACAGCACGATATCATATTGTTATGTCGCAATATCGCAATATAGTTAACGACATTGCAATATTGTTAACAATATTGCACAATATCGTTAATGGATATTAAATTTCTTTTCATCTTCTGCTTTCTTTTGTTGCTCTTTTCTAATGGCGTCTCACTACCAATGACTTCGGGCTTTCCTACAAACGTTGAAAAATCCTGACTGGAAAAAATTGAGAGATTCGGCTTATGATCGAGGAGTACTAGACCATCCTCGTAATCCCATGCCCCCGGGCTTTTCCTTTAGCGGTCCCATCCTACCGTTTCGGTGCTGAAGCTTCTCTCTAGGGCTTGGGGAATTTAGACCCTGTGAACCCTTTCCTTGCACACCCACCATCTCCAGGAGGGTTTTAAGTGGACGCAGTGCTGGAGTGGTGCATTAGTGCCCCTAGAGCTCACATTGCTTGGCCCTTCATGGTGGCTCTGCTCTTAATGTCCGAGTTTGTTTGTGGAGTTGGCCTCGTTACCCCATTCCGGCTGATATCCATTATCGACCCACTATCGCAAGGGAATTCTCCATATACTTTACCACTAACGAAGAACCTTATAAGCATGGATGCCGCCACTTCCCGCCTGATTTGGTCGATGACCATTTCACGCTTCTCGAGGTAAGCTTGTGATGATCGTTTACTTTCCCCATTTTCCACTTCTCTAAATAGAATTTTCCCTAGGTTTGATTATCAGAGAAGCTTTCCCTAATCGGTGACCCATAGGGGAACCCTTTCGATTATTCACCCGTTACCTATAACAAGAGGGGGCTAACCACCGAAGTGCATTCTCTGATGATTGGGTCCATTGGCTGTATCCCTAGTGGGCTATTACTCACATCGCTGTCCTGATGCACGAAGATGGGATTTTGCTAATGGGCCTGTATTACTCTACGTTCTACTCACCTAGCCGCATATGTAGGCAGTACGGGAGGCTTCAGAGGATACCTCGCCATATATGTTCCTCTAGGGTTTCCTAGTAGCATCATTCTTGGCCAGATATACTGCCCATCTTATGGGTTCAGCATACCCAATTTATTTGTCTAGACTATCGAGTGATCGAGCAAACTGAGACAGATAGTTTCTATCACGGTTGGCTTGCAGCTACTAAGTCTTTGACAAACCCTCAGCGATATGCGTGGGTGACCCGTGAGTGGTAGAGGGAAGAAGCTGGCTTGAGCCTTATTGCGGTAGGTAAAACCAGCTCGATGACTTGGTGTAAAATGATGCTTATTATTATTAAAAAAAGAAAATAAAAAATTAATCGACTTTTGCTTAAAATATACCAGTGTGGTATGATTCTATCAGATTTACTCGTCTTTTCCTTAGTACAAGCTATTATATTAATTATATTGTAAAAATGTTTGTTTTTTACTTGTGACGTTTTGACCATTGGCATTCACACTTTTCCATGAGCATACACATTAAACATTTTCAACAAGAAATGATATCTTTATTGATAAAATAAATTGAAGTGCAAATATTTCGAGTGATCCGACTCTTATCATTAGTTAGCCCTCTTAGGTTTTCTAACTAATGAATATATTCCTCACTCATTATCATAAGTTTTGCCTGAATCGCCCTTTTCGAGTTTTCAATTCAGCGGACTACCTTATTTTTTGAGAAAAAAGGCCCTAATTTTTGCTCAACCAATAGAATGTTAGCTGATAGGCTTATTTACATATATATTTTTTGTTTTTGTACTACTTTTCTAGATTTATTTCTTTTCCTAAACGTGGTAACGCTTAAGCCTGTCCTGATTGATGGGGTTGACGAATTCATTACCGTCCATATCCATGATCTTGATTGCTCCTTTGCTCAGCACCTTCTTGACTACAAAAGGATGTTCCCAATTAGGCCTGAATTTCCCTCTGACGTCCACATTCAAAGGCCTTAACTGTTTTAATACCAAATCTCCTACTGTCAGAGGTTCCTTCTGATGCTTGACCTTGTTATTTTACGCTCTGGCCATTCACTGTTGGTACATCTGAAGGTGATCCAAGGCTTTGAGGCGGTGCTCATCAATCATAAGATGTTCGAACCTAGCTCTAGCCCATTTTGATTCTCCTAACTTGGCTTCCAGGGCTATTCTTAATGACCCCACTTCTATTTCCACCGGTAAGACTACTTACATTCCGTATACTAGTGAGAACGGAGTCTGATTTGTGGGGGTTCGAATGCTCATTCTGTATCCCCATACTGTGAAAGGTAGCTTATCCGCCCAATCTCGATAAGTAGTCACCATCTTGCACAGTATTTTCTTTATGGATTTGTTAGCTGCCTCGATTGCCCCATTGGCTTGTGGTTTATATGGTGAAGAGTGGTGATGCTCGAAACCGTATTTCTCGAGGAGTTCTACCATTGCCCCTTGGAATTGGGCTCCATTATCTAAGACGATGTGATGAGTTATCTCATACCAAGTGAAGATGTGCTTCTCTATGTACTTGGCCATTTCCTTGGCGGTGATATTGGAGTAGGATTAGGCTTCCACCCACTTGGAAAAGTAATCAATTGCCACTACGATGAATCTATGGCTGTTGCTAGAAGAGGGGTGAATCTCTCCAATTATGTCGATCCCCCACGTCGAGAATGGCCAAGGAGTAGATAAGCTGTGAAGATCTGAGGGAGGTAGATGGCTAAGGTCTCCATAGATTTGGCATTCATGGCACTTTTTAACTTCAGTGACATAGTTAACGACCATTGTGGTCTAATAATAACCCTGACATTAGATCTTCTTGGACAGGGATAAGCAATTCATGTGTGGCCCACAATCTACTGCGTGTAGTCATTTGATGATAAGTAGAGCTTCTTTCTCAGTCAAGCAATGGAGCATCAAACCCTCTCGAGTAGGTCAGAATAAATCATTGTCAAGAAGTCTAAAATGGATGGCCAAGCAATGGAGGGAAGTGTGGTCAGAATCTGTGCCGCCCTTAGGATAAACCCCATCTCTCGGATAATATCAAAGTACAAGTAACCCGAGTTTGAGTCTTCATCGACTGTCACTACTCTGCAATAATAGCTCCTTAGCCGATTGTAGTACTAATGGTTTGATGGGTTGGGTCTGGGGCCCTTCCCACATAGAGGCTAGAAGGAATCTGCCATTTAATTATCTTCTCACAGAACATGGTGAAATACGCATTTATCGAACTTGGCGGAGGCTACTCAGACTGCTTCCAGATAGGGGCGAAGTGACTCTTCTTTGATCTCCCAATCGATGGTTACTTGCCTAATTACTAGAGCTGAATCTTTGATGACTGAGACTTCTTTGGCCTTCACCTTTCTCAATGCTTCCAAGCCGAAAAGATATGCTTCGTATTAGGCCCCGTTATTTGTGACAGGGAACTCCAAATGCTTACATAGTGGAATGACCTCATTCTAGGGTGTGATCAAGACTACGCCCAGGCCTGCCCCATTGCGATTCATTGCACCGTCGAAGTACAAAGTCTACTCCTTCTGCACTCCTTCTACTAAAGAGAGTTACTCATCTAGGAACTCAAGGTTTTCTACGTAATTGAAGTCCATTGCTTGATTAGCCAAGAATTCAGCAATCGCTCAGCCTTTGATGACTTTCCTACTGATATACTCAATATCGAATTCAGAGAGGAGCAACAACCATCGGGATAGTTTGCCTGCCAACGTGGGAGATTAGCACAAGTACTTCATAGGATCAACCTTAGCCACATCCTGCACCTTATAAGATTAGAAGTAGTTGCATAGTTTCTTAGTCAGCTACACCATTTCCGTGAAAATCTTCTCCATGACTTTGTAGCGGGTTTCATACTCTAACAACTTCTTGCTTAAGTAGTATATTGTGTGCTCCTTCTTGTCATCATCCTCTTGTACTAGCATTGCCCTAACAGAGGACTCTTCAATGGCCAAGTAGAGGATAAGAGGATGTCCTAGGGGGCTCTATAATGGGAGGCTTGATAAGGTATTGCTTGATCCTTTCCAATGTAATCTGGCAATGGTCATTCCACACAACCGGTTGCTATTTCCGTACCAACTTGAAGATTCGGATGAGAAACCTATCGAGGACATCTGAATGCTCCTCCCGAGTGTTAGATTTGACTAGCATATCATACACATATACCTCTACCTCCTTGTGAATTAAATCGTGTAATAGGGCCGTGGCGACTCTTTGATAGGTTGCCCCTACCATTTTCAATCAGAAAGGCATGACTGATAAGTGTATAATTACACTTAATATCATATTAATTTTACTCATTAAACACTATGAATTAGGTCATTTTTATACTTAATATGAAAGATTTCACATGTTATGTAGTTGTTTTTTATGCAAATGCAGATACTAGGTAAATCTTGGGAGTAAAATGATCTAAACTGGAATTTTATGAAAAAAAATAGTGAAAAAGATGCAAAAAGATGCATGGAACATAAAGATTTGGCTTAGGATCGAAGCTGTCAAAGATCGGTGAAGTTGCAAGGAGATTTCTGAAGAAAAATCACGACTAATTCTACTTCAAATCAGAAGTTTGCCAATCAAAGATTCACGATCACGACATGTATATCGTGATCGTGACTTGGATGGTTTTCTGGTATTATCTTCTTAACTACCAACCGCCAGATAAGCATGATCAACCACCATCAACTACCAACTAAAAGACACTTATCAGAAGTCAACCAATCATGAAAAGGTGCTTATCCATTGTGGATTCAATCAAAGCTTCTCAAACAATCATAATGAAGAGATGCAATCATTCACCAATGGACACAACCCTTCGTTTATATAGACGCAACCCTTCGAACTCTAAAAATAGGGCTCCAAACCTCACTAATTTCATGCAGAAGAAAGGGATGAAAGATAGTGCATAGTGTGTATATAGAGAATAAATATCTAGTTTCACTACTTTCATAAGCATTAGCGAGAAAATGTTTAAGTGATTCGAATCCCTATTTCGATCACTAGATTTCTCTATATTCTCAAGCGATTATTGTATAAGTGTACTTGCAAATCACTTATCAATAAAAGTTTTCATTCTTCAATATTTGTTTGTTCGATATTCGTAAAGAATAGCATCCTAGCGGAGGTTTTGTACAGTCCGAGACCGAATTTAAAGCAGAGGCAGGAATTACTGGAATTGACAACTCCCATAAAGAGTGGATACGGTTTGATCAACTTTAGCTTTCAATTGCATACCTTACAACTTTGCTTTGCTTTCTACTTATAATTTCTATTTCGAAGTTTATGATATGTCTATGTGTTATAATGCGTATTTCTTGTTAAGTCTTTCATGTTAATCAAGTAATATGCGTAGGAGTTAATTTTAAGAGTAATTTCGGGGTGAACAATATTGTGTATAATCACTGGATCTGTGATATAATGCTGTTTAGTGAGCCAACATTTTTGGAATGGTAACTTGCTAAATGTGGCTATGTGAGAGCGACCCGTACTAAGCATAGTATTGATGTTGTCCAGGTTTATATGATAGTCTTAATTCATTTGTGCTAGATCTAGAAAATTCATTTCACGTGTTGCTCTGCGGTGAATAATTGAACATCTGAGTATTTAGAACCGAGTCTATTAGATTAGTTTAGTAAATCGTAACAACTTTGTTGAACTTGCATATTTTCCTTGCTATCCTTATTTCGTAGTGAAAAATCTATATATTTAGGTTCTCTAATCTTTCATACCTATATTTACTCATTTTTAATTCTAACCCTTCTTTTCTAAAACTTTTCTTTATTATATTTTATTTTCTTTATTTTATCTTTCTTGTTGATCTTTAGAACTAGCCCTTCCCTATGGGATCGATATCTTTTAAAACTACATCGGAACTGTATACTTGCAGTTATCATCATTTTTCTATTTGATAAGAGGTGCTGACAACACCTATATTTTTCATGAACAAGTTTTTGGCACCATTGATATATAGCCGAATCTTGTGAACAAACTATTAAACTTATCAATAGAAAAGTGCGAACAACATGCAACGAACTTTGGTAATTTGGAAGCGAAGATCAGGGATCTTGAATCAAAGTTCCTTATCCTTACATCGAGTGAGAACTCCCGACCCTTATCATCAGCGGATCGGGAGGAACTGGATAGATTGCAGTCTACTTTGCTACTGCTGCGACGTAGTTTTGAAAGCATCAAGCATCAACAGTCTCGAGTGAAATGGATGTTATTAGGTGACTAGAACACCTCTTTCTTTCACCGTATCGCCTCAGCCCATTTCAGAAACAACCAGATTTCACAATTAGAAACTAATGGCTACCTGGAATTTGATCTACCAACAATTACCGAATCTATTAGATCCTTCTACTCCAACTTATTTGCATCCCCAAGAGTAGTTCCTTTTTCATTACGGAAACTTCAGTTCAATAAAGTTACGAATTCTTCCAACACAGCCTTGATAGAGCCCTTTTCTGAGCTTGAGATTTGGTATGTTGTCCGCTCTTGCGAGGAGAATAAGGCACGGGGTCCGGATGGGTATAATTTTTTCTTTTATAGAAAGTTTTGGGTTGAACTCAAGTAGGACATCATGGCCATTATGCACAACTTCCACTCATCAAGTCTTCTACCGAATTCTCTCAAAACCTCTTTCACCGTGCTTATTCCAAAAGTGCCCGGTTCATCTAGACTAGAGAACTTCTGGCCGATTACCCTACTACATGGAGTTTACAAAATTTTAGCCAAGATGCTCTCTAAGCGCCTCCAACCGATCCTACCCTCTCTAATCTCGAATAATTAGTTTGCGTTTATCGAGGGGAGAAGTATTCATGAGTGCTCATTTCTTACTTCGGAGGTGATTAGTACGATGCATAGGCAACGAAAATCTTATCTTGTTCTGAAACTTGATTTTCACAAGGCATTCGATAGTGTTTCCTGGGTCTACCTTGATGCAGTCATGTTGGCTATGGGCTTCGATAAGAAGTGGATTTCTTGGTTAGCAAATTGCAGAAAGAATTTGACAACTTCAGTTCTCATCAATGGGGTTCCAAGCGAGCTGATCAGATTGCATAAGGGTGTAAAGCAAGGTGATCCGTTATCACCCTTTGAGTTCATTTTGGTGATGGAAGGATTGAAACAGATTATTGATACTGGTATTCGGGCGGGTCTTCTCCCGGGCTTCCGTTTGGATGATTCCCTTCCTGATATTACCCTTTTGCAGTTTGCTGATGACACAATTTGCTTCCTCCCTGCTGAAGAACCAATCATTTCGATATTCGTACGAATTCTGAAATGCTTCGAATTGATCTCGGGACTACGTATAAATTTCCAAAAGAGTTCGTTATTGGGCATACACGTTGACAATGGCAGCCTACTTCATTATGCATCGTTACTTGGTTATCGCGTCGATAAGTTACCAATTAAATATCTTGGAGCTCCTCTCTCCTTCAAACACCTATTGCCTTCTTCATGGGATCCATTAATCTCTAATTTCAAAGGCAAGCTCACTAATTGGAAAGGTTATTGCCTTTCATATACCGGTAGAGTGGTTCTAATCAAGTAGGTCTTATCATCCATTTCGATTTACTTATTATCCATCTACAAGCTACCATCCTCGGTGGAATCTACGCTAGTCAGGTTGATGAGAAATTTCCTCTGGAGAGGAAATGGTGAAAAGAGCTGGCTATCCAAAATCAGTTGGAACACTATCACTTTGCCGTTTTCACATGGAGGTTTGTACATTCGTGACTTTCGTTTGATTAATTGTAGCTTACTACTGAAATGGCTGTGGAAACTACAGTCGAGCAACCTTAACTCTTTGTGGTTTTGTTATTGTGTGAATCGTTATGGCTTTCGTGGTTGGGATGATGTCGTTAATGCGAACTTTTCGAGCATATCTCCAATTTAAGCTGATGTGATTCGTTGTTGTCATGGTAACCGTATATATTGGGAAATCTTTAATTCCAATTGCCGTGTGTAGATAGGAAATGGAATGTTATCCTCCTTTTAGTTTGATAATTGGACATCAAATCAAAATCTTAAGGATCTATTCCCCGACCTTTTTTACTTGTGTAATCAGCATGATATAAATACGAAGGAGGGCTGCATCGTTTTATTCGGCTGTGGCAGATTCGATCAGCCATTTTGGAAAAGAAACTTGCATTTGAATATGCAAAGTAGATGCTTGGAATTATGCTCATGGATTGTCTTATCTTGCCCAAGTTTATTTGGTGATAATATTGCTGTTTTAAAACCATGTTTGGTTCTTAATTTTGATGTGGTTGAAGACAGTTTCTTGTGGGAACTGGGAGAGCGTAATGTTTTTTTTGCTGCAAGTTTTTGCTTTGGCGTTTATCAATCATCGAGATGGCCGCAATCGGAGTTCGATTTTACAATAATTTGGAGGAGTTGCATTACGCTGAAAATCCACTTTTTTGGTTAGATCGTTATTCATGGTCGTTTGCCGACGAAACAAATGCTTTTTCAGAGAGGTTGTGGTTCGGATGATGGCTGTCCATTTTGCAGCTGTAGCGAATCTATGGATCACGCATTAATTTCATGTACTAGGAGTCGCAATGTTTTGCTTTCGGCGTTGAGATGGATCGGGTTATGCAGCCCTATTCCGAGCAGCAGCATAGCTTTCCTGACTATGTGGCGGGGCTTCTTCAATGCAGGTCGAGCTAGAGAATTCGGGACTTCGCTTTGGCTTGCTATTGCTTGGTCTCTTTGGACATCAAGGAATAAGTTCATGTTTGAAGGAAGTCTAGCTCCGATGGATCACATTAGTTTTTGTTTACGTCTTTGTTGGTTTAATTTTAGATGCAAAAAACACTTTGTTTGTGTCTCGGAGTTTGATCTATTTGTAAACCCAAGCTTTTTAGTTTCTTGTAACTAATGGGACACTCATCTTGAGTTTCTCTTTTATTTATAAAAGAGGAAATGTGTTTTGTAGGCAAACGTATGCATTAACCTAGTTGAGACATATGCCCCGAAATTTTCACCTATTCCAACATTTTTCTCTCTTGGGGGACACTCAGTCTCCCTAGGGGGTTTTCAAAAAAAAACTTGGGGGCGTTTTTAAGCTTTTTTTTAGTTTGGAATAGAGGCTTTCGGTTGGTGGTTGTAGAGGTTGATAACAAGTATGTGGTTGATTTATTGCAAAAGAAAGAGGTGGCAACTAATGATTCATTGGGTCTTGTAACTAGGATCAAGGCGTTTGTTAGATTAGATTGAAGGGTTGTTGTGCAGCATACCTATAGAGAAGGAAATAGGGTGGTTGATTTCTTGGCAAGATCTGCTGCTTCCTTATCTTTGGGTTGTTATATGTTTGATGTTCCGGCCCCTGGTTCCCTTTCATTGCTGCTCTAAGACCTTGCGAGGGTCTCGTTTTCTTGGCTAGGCTATGGCTTAGCTGTTGTGTCATTTCCTTTGTTACAAAAAAAATCTTATATATACATATATGCTAAACATTTAAAAGGTTCTGAATGTGTCAATTTCAACATTTTAATCTTCCTTTTACCTCATATGTTAATAGACACGGAACTAGAAAGTCATCTTGATAAGAAAAAAAATTTAAAAAAAAAAACAAATTGTACTAAGTAGAGCAAATGTTTTGGTAAGAAAACAAATTTGTTACACTGTTTCGAAAAAATGTTTGTCGGCGGAATTCAATTGATTTGAAATATTGTTTTGCTAATTCCATTGTTTGGAAATATCAAATATTGAAAGAATCCTATTGATTTGATGCTTGAGTTTAGTTGAAATGAGTTATTACAAATAATCTAAAAGATGACATGATTGTCAAATCCAATTCATGACACAGGTCCGTTGGTTGTGTATTCTCAAACTGTTTCGTTTGAAAAATTCTATTTTCAAGTTTTTCCTATAAACAGTAGAATTAATTTTGAAAAAAAAAAATAAAATAAGACAGTTCCTAATTAAATAGTATGAATGATCAAAATGTATTTTTCAAAATTAAATATGTAGTTTTATACAAATTATTGGTTAATAGTTTAAAAATCAATATTAACATGCCTTTATTCCATCAAATTTTCTTTTATTCGTCATCTTACCAGTTTCAAAAATTTTAATAAATCAATTAATTAAAAGTTTGAAAATAACAATTTCCAATTTAATACCAGTGACTTTTCATACTTTTTGAGAGATTTAATTTAATTATGTCAATAAATTATGATACATTAAAAATAGGGTGGAAAAAATCTTGTAATTTTGAGATGACAAATAAATTGAGATTTCTTGAATTAGTAAAATGCAAGTAAAAGAACAGGAAGGAAAAAAGGCAAGAAACGAGAAATTAAAAAAAATAATATAAATAACACGTACAACCAGTGTAATCTATCCCGGCCCGGCTGATCGGATCGGTAAAATCCAGACCTAGTGATATGAATTGATCGGATGATATTAAAAATTCATTATGTATGTGACCCATTAAAAACCCTTTTATCCGGTGATCCAACGTCCTGGAGCTTTTCAGATCCGTTGATCCACTAATGGATCACTTGCAAGATAAATTATATTGTTTAATGTTAAATTGAATGCCCAATAAATCCTATCCTCCAAAATCTAGACAATTTAATCGTTTGATGAAATTGATTTTAATAACTATCTTATTCTTCTATCCCAATTTTTTTTCAAAATTGGTAAAGTAGAACGTTCAATATAAATCAATTAGTTTCTCAATAAATGAAAAATAAAAAGTACATGTAAATATCATAAATTTATAAAGTCAAATATTTGTTTCTACACTAATTTAAATCTAAGTTTTAGTGTAAAATATTAGTTTATTGTATGTTATATTATAAATATTAAAAATAATAACTTTTAACATATTTATTCTAAACGGTTGAATACCGATTCCATCCTATCTGACCCATTAACCCTTAACCCCCCTACTTTCACATGTTTGAAGGGCCAACCGAGTTTGACAACCATGCATACAACAAAG
Organism: Euphorbia schlechtendalii; assembly: GCA_949673415.1. Taxonomy (NCBI): domain Eukaryota; kingdom Viridiplantae; phylum Streptophyta; class Magnoliopsida; order Malpighiales; family Euphorbiaceae; genus Euphorbia; species Euphorbia schlechtendalii. The sequence goes on along the minus strand of CATIWQ010118489.1, from coordinate 27,269 downwards.
TAAAGCAGAGTTAATCATCTTTACCCTATCTCTCTCTAGGGTCGAAGCGCAGTAGGGCATTTCCAACCCTACACCACCACTTTTCACTTCAAATTCTATTTTTGTCTATAATTCAAAGTTACTATATTGTTTTTTCTCCAACCCTGCATTTCAAATTTCACTTCAAACTTTAAAACTATGGTTATAAAAGTAATAATAATTTTTTTAAAAATAAAATAAAATAGATTATTTATAAATGAAAGATATTAAATTTTCAAACATGTATTCAAAACATAAGAATTTTTTTAAAAACATAAAAACAACATAAAAGTAAAAAAAATAAAATTTCAAACAAATTTACATTCAGGTTTAAAGCAGCAATGGAAACGAGAGAATTGCAATTTGCAACTTCAGAAACAAAAGCAAGAAGAAGATTATGCAAGCGTCATATGATAATGCCCGCGCAATGGCACATGCGTTTTGTGAAAATGCATGTGCACTGGTATAGGAGTTTCGCGAAAATGCCCGCACCAACGCACAGGCGTTTTCACAAAACGCTTGTGCAATGGTACAAGCATCACAGAGAAACGCTCATGCACAAAAGGACGAAATTGCATATCTCATGAGCGGCTCAAAGTAATTGCGGGTCACAATTAACATTTCAGTTCCAAATTTAGTGACCTGATTTGGCTCTTATCTGAACCAAGTTTTTGTGGGGATTATGCGCTTGTATTATGGAGTTTGTAGTGAGATGGGGTTTTTTTAATTCTATTCAGAGCATTGAATAAAAATGTTGTAGGCTAATTCATGCTGGTGATTTTGCTTCTATTTTTTCTTGATTACTTTGCTACAAGTCACCTTGATGTGATCTTACAATATCTACACTGCTTGTCAACGAACGAGGTATCGTTTGACATAATAAGCAAGGGAAGTGTAAAGGGCATAGCCCACATCAGTGGAGGTGGTTTTACAGATAACATATCGCGGGTTTTTTTAAAAGTTCTTGGACCGTTATTAATGAGAACTCATGGGGAGTCCCAAAAGTTTCCGAATGGATCCAACATCTACCATTTTATCTCACTTGATGCATATGCCATTTTTTTTGTGTATGCAACGCACCTTATGATTCTTCAGTATTCGAACTTTTATGTTGTGTCTATGAATATGGCACTAAATTTTTTAAAGTTTCTGTACAAGATTGGTATTGTAGCTTCATTTGCTGTTTTATTTTACAACATAAACTTGCAAGTGGTGCTATATCAGGCTGAAAGGTGGACTTTCAACATGGCTATCGACATGGTACTAATTGTAACTGAGGAGGCAACACAGAGAATCGTAGGTGATGAACATCTTAAAGCATGTTGCATTGGCTAGGTAGCACGGGAATGGAAATGGAAACGTTTCCGTAAATACAACGTGAATCCCGGTTTTCGAGGTGGAAACAGAAACGGGAAACGTTAATGTTCAGGAGCTTCCATGGCTCCTTTCGTGTATTGGTCAGGTAGTCACCAACCAAGGCGTAACTTAACATGCTAATAAAGGAGTGGTCTGTTGAGTTATTATAACTTGCAACGTTGTATAATGATGATTGATATATTGTTGGTTTCCTTTTATTTGTTTTTAGCCTAATACATCAACACCTCCTTAAAGTTGACTCAGAAAACCAGATGTCACCCTCAACTTTCAAAATGACCAGTTAACTCCCTTAACTTGGCAAAAATGCACCAGTTAACCCCTCAACGCCACGTGTCAGAATCTGGTTGGTTAGACTTTTCAAAGATGTCATTTTTCTCTCCCTAACCAGAAGTTGACACGTGGCATTGAGGGGGAAACTGAAATTTTTTGCTAAGTTAAGGGAGTATCTGGTCCTTTTTGCCAAGTTGAGGGGGTAACTGGTCCTTTTGAAAGTTGAGGGTGGTATTCAATTTTTTTAACCAACTTTAGAGGGGACTTTATGCATTTGCCCTTTGTTTTTCACAATTTTGTGACTATGTTTTGGCGAAGTCAACAAGGCATTGCAGTTGCCACTTGCAATTTATATGTTGGATGATTCGAGTGCAGTTCACTGTGAAATGTAAGCTTGGTAGAGCAATAGTTGAAGTCATTTGTAGACTGAAAACAATTTTTCTCCAAAATCTTATTCTAGCCCATGCTGAGCCGGGATCGCTAACTAATACTAATCGAATACTAATAGAATAGAAAATACTAATAGAAATGAACTGTCTTTTCTGTATACTTTCCCCGGTTCCGTTGCTACCGCGTGCTATACGTTTCTAGATGATCCCTCTAGACAAGTGAGATTCCAATTTCCCAATTAACAATCCTTCTAGTTACTTCGTTCTTTATTTCTATTTGATAGAATCCTTAAGAAAAAGATTTTGTTTCCACCGAGCTAAAAAAAGAAGTCGATGTCTGTAGTAAACCAAAGTTATGGTTTAATACTTCATTTTGCTACTTTCTTACATTTTGGTATATAGAAGGGACATTCAATTTCAAAAATTATAATAAAAGTAATACAATTGAAGATATGATCTAAACCTACAATCTTTAACTTAATTTTATATATTAATAAATACAGATTGAATAAATATTTATTTTTATCACACCAAAAAATATTATTTTGGGCCTTTCTTTTTTGTTATTGGTCATGATCGGTCTTCTCTGATGCGCACTCGACCTTACTAAAAATCTTTTATCATCTCTTGCTTTAAAAACTCTCGATAGTCTTAAATACTAACCTAATCTTAAATTTGGGGAGGATTTATAAATTTTTGTAATTCATATAATAATACTTAATATTTTTTGAGAAAAAAATATTAGTACAATATTGTAATAGAATACAAATTTAGGCAGATTGAAATTTGCATTTTGGGATGAAAACTTGACAAACTCAGTTCTAATGTAGCCTCTAGAGGGACAATGTAGGTGGGAATTCAGACAAGCCGAACTGACACCAAAGCTTACTGATGATGCAACCATTCCAATATAAAATTAGAGAACTGAACTTTCTTTACCAAAAAAATTCGGGGTTTTTATTCAAACCGAATCAAAATAAACAAATTGTAAATGCAATATCTAAAACAAACCAAATAACATAAAGAAGAGTTATGGATTAAATTAAATGACCACTTGTATATGAATTGTGAAATAGAAATACTCTATTGAATTGGATTGAGCATGCTAGAACCTATAAGTTGTTTCTTGTTCGGGTGTAACATTTTTTCTATTAAAACCGAACTGAAAAACAAATTTACCTAAAACGAGAAAACTGATATAATCAAATAAAAAAATCAAAATAACTGAACCAAATTGTGTAATTGGGTTTAGTTTTTCAATTTAAACTCACCTTAGCCAAGTGCTAGGGTTTAAGCCCATTAATTTGTACCATCTCTCCTTCATTGGCCTATTGCCGATGATATGTCGTCGAGCACCTCTCTTGACTCTCGTCTATACTAGAAATTTAGCATTTTAGGACGCATCTTCAATGATAAAAAAAAGCGTTTTTTGTTAGTAAAAAATAATTTTTCGTCACCGAATATATTTTTTATCATCACAAAATGTTAAAATTCGTAATCGGAACTTAGTACTTTCTCACACTGTAAAACCGGGGTTAGTGACTCCATTCAACTCCCATTTGAACTAAATTTATAAGGTGAAATTCCAATTTGTCACATGTTAACTTAAAACTTACCGGTAGATTCTATTTAGTGAAGGGTTTGAAGAAAATCCAGGCTTTTGCAGCAATATTTAAGGCTAAACCATCAAATTCCAAGGCTAAGCTTCTTCAACTTAAAGCATTTCTAACCCAACTTCAAAAATTGACCTTGGAGTTGGAAATGAAGTGAAGTGACTCCGACTCCACTTCATTTCCAACTTCAAATTTTGATATGTGAATAATGTCACTTCAAATTTAATTGAATATATTTAAAATATTAATATTCTTTTATTTGTTAAAAACTTATTTTATTTCATTTTTTAAAATATTATTATTACTTTTATAGTTGTGGTTTTGAAGTTTGAAGTGAAAATGTAAGTGCATGGTTAAGAAAAAAACACTATAGCAACTTCAAAATATAGAGTAAAATAGAATTAGAAGTGAGAGTATAGGGTTGGAGATGCCATTAGGTAAGTTTCTTCAATTTGATCTGATTTATGATCTTCAGTTAATGCTTTTTCAGTTTTTTCTCTTTGTTTCTTCAGCAAAGGCCGAGCTAGGAGATGGCGGAGGTCACCAGAACTTTCATAAAACCCCTAACATTAATCCTTCCCTCTAACGGTAAAAATGGTTGCCACCACCCTGTTTTCACGAAATAGCCTTCTACAACTCCCCTATTTAGTTCATCTTTTATTTGCCCTAATCATAACAAAACGTTTCATTTGGTTTATTTGTTTTTAAGGACCAAGATACATTTTGAGCTCTTATCAACTAAGATTTTAGGGTCTTATAACTTGGTTGTTAGTTAGGTTTTGTTTGGATGGAAGTTTTTGAAAGGAGAGTGATGGAAAGTACTTGAATTACCATGTTTGTTTTGAAGAATTTAAATTTAGGAAATGAATTGGAGGTGAAATCAATTAATTTCATTTCTCGTCCAAATCCTTCATTTTGAATCCCACCAAAGTGGTGGAATTTGAAAGAACGTACCAATTTGTTCTTTAAACTCCACTTTTCCATCAAATTCCATCTCTTCCTCCCAAACATATAATGTTAAACTTATTTTCATTCCTTTATAATTCTATCCCTCAATCTCTCTATTCCATTTCTTTAAAATTCTTTATTACTTTTCTGACCAAGACATTTCAGTTTTCAACTAAGAACGGCAGATGCATCCCATGTTGTAGCTAGCTTCTGCGAATTTTCCCACTTCAGCCATTCAACAAAGAAGCTTCAAATTCCAGCCACGGGCTAGTTTTTCTTATTTCGCAACTTAATTTAATTGATGATTTCCCAATATTATTTATAAATTGTTTGGCTTCAACTTGAATGCTTGATTAAAACCATTTTATTGTAGATAACCATTATTTTTTGAAGCTAATGACCTATTTGAGTAAGCTTCTCCTTTTGTGATAATTTTTTGATAAGAAAATTGGTGCTCTATGTCTAGTTCATTTCTGCTGTGGTTATTGAGGGCTGAACTTAAAGAAACCCAGGTTATATACACATATTGTGGTCTGTGGAACTAGCTTAAATTTCATGAAATTTTTCTTTTTTTATGGCTTTTAGAAGACCTAGACATCTATATATTGCTATATTTCGTAATTCATTTGGCAAATGAGCTAGTAATGACTAATGAGAAGCATCTAGTAAAAAGATTGAGAGAATAGAGGAAATTTATATAATCAAATGCTGTGATGAAAGTTTAATTTTACATGGATTCAGTCATTTCAGTTTTTTGTTTTCTAGTTTCATATATTAACAATTGAATTGTTGTTGACCTTTTTGTTTTGAGAAATTTATGTATAAAATAATTCTCTTTGGCATTTCCCTTATAATACATTTTGTGATTCATGCTTGTGTGTTTGTTTTAGGGATGGGATGATGGCTAGCACTGATCATTTTGTATGATTCTGCCTGAAAATGAGTAAAAATTATTGTGGAGGTTGCCTTTGCCAGATTCTATTTCAATATTTTGTTCCAGTGCTTAATATGGTTATAGACAATTAACTACAAATCAATGATACAAGTCATTTGTATTGTCATTGACTATCTATGTAACGAATTTTTAATACATTCATTATGAATTATATGTATGAATAATTTTTGTCCGGAAAAATTGTTCCATGAAAGTCCACCCCCCCCCCCCCCTCACATGGCTATGCTGTGATTGCTTTTGTATTTTTGTTAGACAATATATCACGGATATATTCTAGGAAACAGATTATTTTGTATATAATTAGTTTTATTGTATATATCCTTTCTAAGTTGTTAGCTAATTAGTTTTATTGTATATATCCTTTCTGGTTTGTTAGCTAATTTGTAGCCTGCCATTAAGGATAGTTTCTGTATATATTTGGTTGAACCAATTTAATGGAAAAACAGGGAATTAACTATTGCTCCTCATACGCCCAGTTAAACGCCTACTGACATTGAGGCCGCTATGCATGCTCTTTCATTCTCTCATCCTGATGGGAACTACTACATGGATACCGAGGCTACATCTCACATGACGGTAGATGCAGGTATTCTCTCTTCTTATTTTAATTCAAGCAATAAACATCATCACATTGTTGTTGGAAATGGTAATTTCACTCCTATTTTTAGTCACGGTCACACTACTTTGCCCCCACCTTTTCCTCCATTTACCCTTAACAATGTGTTACATGCTCCCAAACTCATTAAAAATCTTGTCTCTGTTCGTAAATTTACCACAGATAATATGGTTTCTATATCTTTTGACCCATTCAGTTTCTCTGTTAATGATTTACAGACGGGAAACAGACTAATGAGATGTGATAGCACTAGGGACTTGTATCCCCTTTTCCCCAGCTCTCAAGCCATTTCTTCCAATAATCAATCCGTTTTTACTGCTACGTCTTCAGATTTGTGGCACAACCGTTTAGGTCATCCTGGGGACAACATTCTTCGATCTCTATATCGTACAAATATTATTGATTGTAATAAGGCTTGTAAAACATTTTGTTCCTCTTGTCCTCTTGGGAAACATTCTAAGCTACCATATCATGACTCTATTTCATATACTTTTCTTCCATTTGATATTATTCATAGTGATCTTTGGTCATCTCCTGTTGTCAGCACTTCTGGTCATTGTTATTATGTTTTATTTCTTGATGACTATAGCAAATTTTTGTGGACCTTTCCCATTGCAAAGAAATCTCAGGTCAAGCAACTTTTATTGACTTTTCATGCTTTAGTCAAAACATAATTTGAACGGAATATTAAGACTTTTCAATGCGATAATGGTACGGAATATATTAATGCAACCATTAAGGATTTTTTCGAGAAAAATGGCTTGCTCTTTCATCTCTTGTATCCTCATACCTCTCCTCAAAATAGCAAGGCCGAAAGACACATAAAATCCATTAATAATATCATTCACACTATTCTTGCTCATGCTTCCATGCCACTCACTTTTCGGCATCATGCTCTCTCCATGGCTACATATCTCCTCAACATTCTTCCTACTAAAATCTTGAATTACCAATCACCAGCTCAAATCCTCTATCAGTGTGATATGGATTATTCGTGTTTGTGAGTTTTTGGCTGTTTATGTTTCCCATCATTCCCCTCTTCTACAATTAATAAATTACAAGAAAGGTCAACTCTTGTACTTATTTAGGTCCAGCTCCAAATCACCGTGGGTCCAAATGCTATGTCAAGTCTACTGGAAAAATCATAATTTATCTTCATGTTCATTTTGTTGAAACCGAATTTCCATTTTCCAAATTTCACAAAACCAAACCTTCCGATTATGATTCATTAGATGCCTATAACATTAATCCTCTTCATATTCATCATTTGTCCCAACCACCCACCAACTCAAATATGCTGCCCATCCCACAAATACAGCCCAACTCATGCTCTTCCCTCTCCTCTAGGCCGCAATCTCACACGGGCCCAGCCTTCTCCTCTCCTTCAGCAACAAATAGGTCCGGTGCTCCACTGGGCCCGGAACAGAATTGGCCCACTCCTAGTCCTTCTTCTTTGGATAATGCCAACTCACATGGTATAGTCCCTCAATCCAGCCCAATACCCTCCAACCCTTCTTTTACTCACAGCTCACCGCCTTCAACAAATCCCACAATACCCTCCAACCCCTCTTTTACTCACAACTCACTATCTTCAACAGATCCCACACCTCATCCTACAAACCGCATGACTACACGTGGTTCACATGGCATTTTTAAACCCAATCTTAAATGCTCTTCTAATTATCACACTACCACTACAAATATTTCTCCCATTCCAAAAACTCCTGTTAGTGCGCTACGTGACTATAATTGGAAAACCGCAATGTTAGATGAATTTAATGCTTTAATTGACAATAAGACTTGGGAATTAGTGCCTCGGCCACCCAATGTGATTGTAATTCGGTCTATGAGGATTTTTCATCATAAACATAAATCTGATGGTTCTTTTGAGCGCTACCATTATAGCTGTTCTCAGCATTGTTGTGAGCACGAGATTTTGATCCCCACTCGCGAGTTCGATAATGAAGCTGTAATATATTTTCCTTTGCTAGTCTTCTACTTTGACAAGGTCTCGGAGGTCCTTGAGAGAAGCATTTCTCGTTTCTTACGAACTTTAGATATCTTTTTAGACCACATCATCAGTAACCGTGCCCGATTTGAACCAAAATCAGATCAAAAATCATGATCATCGATGTAACTAATATTGGTACCAATACCATAACATCGGTACTGATGTTAAACATCGGTACCGATGTCGATAAATTCCAGTGACATCGATACCGATGTCGAAATGACAGCATCAGCAGATTGCAGAATTTTGGAAATCATTAAACAAATCTTTAATAATTAATACCAGACACTTTCAACACTATTGAAGTAGCTGGAATTGGCCCTCCACAATGTTGGATGGGACTTTAGTGGGAGGAAAAGGCCAAAAAGCCTAAGGATAGGCTTTTTGACTTTTGGGTTGAATGGAGCTCTTAAAGGAGAGGAGACATTCAATAAAGGAGGGGGAACGAAACTCGGAGAAAAAAGAGAGTTTCAGAAGGAGATACTCAGTTTTTGAGAAATAAAAATCAAAGAAAACAAAAACAAAAGAATTTTTACTAAAATTTCAAAGGGATTGGTTTTAGTGTTTTTTAAAATTCAAAACTCGGAGGAAGAAGGACTACTACCTCCTCTCTTCATCTTTTTTATGAATCATAACTTGGAAGTTCTGCTTTCCTTCAAAGAGTACACCTATACTCTTCATTTTCATCAAAAAATCGCAAACCGGATCAAAGAAACTAGGAGAGCTTCCCGGAGGACTACATGGACCTCGAAGACATGGATTCATGACTACGGGGTAAGCCTCTGAGTTCCTAGAGTTTGTGTTTATGTTTATATGCTTTTATTTTTGAAGTTTCGTTTCGTTTTCGGATATTTCCGGGTTTTGCGCACCAATCTGTTTTCCTTAAATTACAGTATTATTTCAATTCTGTTTTGATATTTTGTTTACATTAACATATTCTACACATCTTGAGCTTTCCGAAATGATAAAGATCATCCAAATCGGTTAAGTATAGAGAAAGTTATGATCATTTGAAGTTTCGGATTTTTCTGTTGCTGTTTCTGCTGTTTTCTTTGTTTTCTGCAGATCTGGAGACGTAATGTCGGTACCGAAATTCCAACATTGGTACCGACATTAACAACATCGGTACCGATGTTGCCTTTGGCAGAACCCAGTTTTACTCCGTTTTGAATCGTTTAAAGCCCGGAACGACCCGCTGAGGAAATGCATCATTGGGAGTAACAAACCTCTGATTTAAAATTATTTGACATTTATATATGATTTTTAAATGTATTAATTCATTAATTAAGAATTTGGAGTACCAACGGAAGCGCTTCAGACCATTCATATCATTATCGCCCTTCACAAGGAAGTCGATCACGATATGAATGATGTCGTTGTCGTGGTTAACCCAAACAATGATTATGTTATGCATGCTCAGCCTAGATTTATGTTTCTAAACGTCGTTTTAGGTCACCCCCAAGAAGGGAATAAAACGTAACCCCGGATAACAGTCCTCACTACTTTGCCATGCGGTTATTTTCACTAATAAAATCGACCAACATACTTGTAAATAAAAATGAACCATTTTTTATTTTAACAACTTTAAATCGCCGATGTTTTAATTAGGACATACGGGCCTCGCTAAAATCAAATCGAACATATGTGCTATACCTCGTGCTAACCTTTGTGGATGTAGGTTAGATGAATGCCTACGATTTATTTTCCTTTAGGTATTGTATATATTTTTACGAAATTGTAATTCATAGATTAGGCAGGTGGTTGCATCCCCCGAGGTTATGTAACCTTTAATCTTTACTTTTCCGCATTTACTTCTCGCATATACTTAATGCTTGATGTATGGATTTATAGCTTTCCGCATGGGCGTTAAAACATTCATATCAGCCTCAAAACGACTTTAAGTGTGAATATGCATAACTAAGAAATACGATTTTCTGTAAATGTAATTTAATGTGATCCAATAAGAAATAAGTAACTTATCCCGAACCCAAATCTCTGTGTCTTGGTGGGCCGTCCCCCGGACGTTAAGCCTCACAGGACTCTAATTCCTAGAAAGAGCTAATCCAGGTGGCGACTCCACACCAAGAGACGGCGGATTCGGGTTCGAACTGATGTGAATAATGTTTTCACCCTCTCTTCCAAACCTTTTTTCCCGGGTCCCCGACCTGGCGCATCCCATTTCCAAACACCCCGGTGGACCGCGCCTCTCATCTCCGCGCGCTCTCGGCCCACCGCTCCGTGTCGTCCGCTCACAATTTCTCTATCTAATTCTTGGTCCATTCATCAAATGGATGTCAAAAATGCTTTCTTACATGGGCATCTCAACGAAATAGTTTATATGTATCAACCAATGGGCTTTCGCAACAAAACATATCCAGATCATGTTTGTCTTTTGAAGAAGTCTTTGTACAGGTTGAAACAAACTCCTCGGGCTTGGTACCAAAGATTTGTTGATTTTGTTGCTACCTTTGGATTTTCTCACAGTAAGTCAGATCACTCTTTGGTCGTGTACAAAAATGGTTCTGACATTGCATATATTCTATTATATGTGGATGACATTATTCTTACAGCTTCTTTTGATCACCTTCGTAAGCATATCATGGCTCTCTTGGCTTTTGAATTTGCTATGAAAGATCTTGGCTCTCTGAGTTACATCTTGGGTATTGTTGTTTCTCATCACACCCATGGGCTCTTCTTATCTCAAAGATAATATGCGGCAAAAATCATTGAACGCGCTGGACTGTCCAATTGCAATCCCTGTCTTGCTCCTGTTGACACTAAATCCAAACTTAGTGCCACTGCAGATACTCCCTATGATGATCCAACTAAGTATCGCAGTCTTGCAGGTGCTCTTCAGTATCTCACACTCACTCGACCAGACATTTCTTATGCCGTACAGCAAGTTTGTCTTCACATGCATGCTCCAACAAATGAGCATATGAGTGCTCTTAAGCGTATCATCTGCTATCTTTAGGATACTCTTTCTTTTGGTCTTCATTTGTACAAGTCCAGTATTGATCGTATTATCTCATATACAAATGCAGATTGGGGCGGCTGTCCTGACACCCGTGGCTTTACTTCTGGATACTATGTGTTTCTTGGAGATAATTTAATTTCATGGTCATCCAAACGACAACCCACTCTCTCCCGTAGTAGTGCAGAGGCAGAGTATATAGGTGTTGCAAATGTTGTTGCAGATTCATGTTGGATCAGAAATTTACTGCTAGAGTTGCATTGTCCTATTCAAAAGGCCACTGTCGTTTATTGTGACAATGTGAGTGCAATTTACTTATCCGGCAATCCTGTTCAACATCAACGCACTAAACTCATTGAGATGGATATTCACTTCGTCCAAGAGTAAGTGGCACGTGGTGAAGTTCGTGTGCTACATGTAACGTCCCGCTACCAAATTGCAGACATTTTTACAAAAGGACTTCCACGCGTTTTATTTAATGATTTCAGGGATAGTCTAAGCATACGAGAACCTCTAGCTTCGACTATTCGGGTGTGTTAGACAATATATCACGGATATATTCTAGGAAACAGATTATTTTGTATATAATTAGTTTTATTGTATATATCCTTTCTAAGTTGTTAGCTAATTAGTTTCATTGTATATATCTTTTCTGGTTTGTTAACTAATTTGTAGCCTGCCATTAAGTATAGTTTCTGTATATATTTGGTTGAACCAATTCAATGGAAAAACAGGGAATTAACTTTCTACAGTTTTAATTAACACTGGTTTAATATTTTCTTCAAAATATACATGCCTGAGCTTGTTTGAATGTGCTTTTAGCTTCTGAAATTGGGAAATGTTTTACTGCGTGTTTTAATATAAGGGCCAGATTTTTGTTGCTAACATCGTCCCTTGGATACGATTGGTTGACGACTTCACTGACAACGTTTTGTGTAGCATGAAAGATCTAGGTGTCACAATATTTAAACTTTTGAGTCCTAAATGGATTTTATCCTTTTTACGTGGTTCAAATTTAGAGTGGGCATAGAAATCATTTACTGTTTTAAAAATCTCACATAGATTCGCGCATGTGATATTTTGAAGATCGCCGCTCAACTAGGTCACCTATTTCTCACCTAAACCTTGATTAATCTGTACTTAAATAATTGAAAATTCGAACCGTCTAACTAACGCCTACCTCATTTTAAAACACTGATTTCAACTCTCAATAACTTTGAAAATGACTTTATATGGAAAAGTCCTTTGTTAGTTACAGAAGTCAAAGGTGTGAGATATTCGAGTTAATAGAGTAGAAAAACAGATGGTTGAATGAAAACTGAAAAGACGCAAAAGACAAATTTCGGTTTGAGTAATGTATTTCTTCTATTGGAAATTTTTGAATCCATTCAGCTGAGTTCAAGTTTCCTTCATTCCACACCTACTCTCTCTCTCTCTCTCAACAATTATCATTTCCAAGAACATCTCTCTCCATTTTCTGAGATTCGGCCTTCATATTATAAAGTCACCAGATTAGATTGCGGCTATGGGGAATCGTCTGATTTGCATGGCCAAAAAGGATCCGAAAGAGAATCAGGGATCTAGAAGCAAGAGATTGGGGAGGTCTGAGAGAAAATTGTTGGCCGATGAGGAATTCCGGCATAAGCAGGCTCTGTCAATGGTGCTTCACCAGCAACAATTGTCTCAGCGACTTGAAGGATCCATGTCCCGACGGATTGGCTCCCGACGGCGAAATCCCTCTGGATCTCTCACTTCTGCCCAACAGGTCAGCTTCTCTTTTCATCTTATTTCCGGATTTATCCTTTTCATTATTGCGCTACTGATTGGATCTTTTATCATGATTATTCGGAAAAGTTGTAGATTTAAATATTCCCAAGTTCGAGGAAAAAGTTCCTAGTCAATGGTCAGTGTACGTGTTTGTAAAATAGATATTGGGTTCACGGTGATCAAAAGTCGTTGCTCTAGCGCTCCGGTGATGGAGCGACTCACCGGCGTCAAGTCGCCACTTAAGCGAGCTCTTCAGACTAAAATTGATGCGCCAAAGTCGGCGCCTCAATGAAAAGTAAGAGTTGGGATGTTTCAGATAGATTGTTTAGAAGATCTGAGAAAAACAGCAGAGTTGTTTTAAGAATACTCGCCGGGGAAATTGGTGTTAGAAATTAAAGGTTAGAGGTTGAAGACAAGCTAGGCTGTACAATTTCCTCCCTTTTTCTTATACTATTATTTCATATTATTAAACGACTGTTGTCTGCTTATACAACAAACCAATTGACACCACATTGAATATTAAAGGATCTATATCTTTTTATCTTCTTGAGATAGTCTCTCCACGCGGTCACTTTTTATTTCATAATAGGAAACAAAATATTGTATACAGTATCAATTTAGATTTACATGGTAAAGATTAACTGTTTGTTTGCTAGGAAAATAAAATATTTTCTATGTTTGGCTACATCACTATTAAATATTTTTCGATGTTTATTTACAATTCTGAAAAATATTTTCCAACCACAAATCTAACTATACAAAATCTTAGTTTAACTTATTATATATATATATAAGTATACATAACTTATTAAAATATGTGAAATATAACATAATAATAATTATTATATAAAAATTATATTATATTAAGTATGAATTACATTTTTATATAAAAATAAATGTAGATGAATGAGATGAATTTGGTAGTGACAGCGGAGGTAGTGATGATAGAGGGGTGGAGGAAGTGGTGGTAATATAGGTAGAGAAAGTGGTGGTGACGGGGTGGATGAGGTGATGGTGGTGACAGTAGCGATGTTGAGGAAGAAGTGGATGTGTTGGTGTGGGTGGTGGTGGTGATGAATGAAGGAGGTGGTGATGGTCATGATGGTGATGATAGAGTGATGGATGTGTTGATGTGAGTGGAAGAAATGGTGGCGGTGGTGGCGGTGGTGGTGAAGGAAATGGTAGTGTCCGGGTTGAAGTGGTAGTGGTAGCTGCGGTGGATGAAGTAGGTGGTGGTGATGGTGGCGGTAGCGGGATAGAGATAGTGATGAATATGTTGTTGTGGGTGGAAGAAGTGAAAGTGGTAATAGTAGAGGAAGTGAAGTAGGAAAGTAAGGGAAAATATTTTCCATCATTTACATTACATTTTCATTCATGTTGATTAACACAATATTTTCTTTTGACTTATTTTTCAAATCAAACAAACACAGGATAATTCAGAAAATATTTTCCTACACAATATTTTCAACTAATTTATATAACAGATTAGTTTTTTAATGATAATTTTCATTTCATTACTAGTGAACTGAATTATTTTTCGTAACGAAATGTTCCTATAATTATTTATCTTCATTATTTATTTAAATTTATTTAAAATATTTATTTACATTTTATTTGTATACTTTTATAATTGATGCAATTATATTATAATTAAGTTATTTTTATTATTTAAATATTGAATTATTATACAGTGATTTTATAAAAAAACTTATACATAATTTTTGGAATGTTAATTATACAAAACTTATTATAAATGAAACAAATTATTTATAATATAATTATTTATTAGGTAACGCTTCTCTACGCTCAAGCAAGCGTTTTTGTGGCGCCTCGCACATCGGGCAATTTGAATCTATAGTGCCTCGAGGCCGCCCAGAGCTCTTAACGATGGGTTTAACTTTTTGAATCACTAGTCTATATAATAGTATGGTGACTGAAATTTATTGGCAACGTATATATTACACAGCTAAGGTTTTTGTTTGGATGATAGTTCTCCGTGGCACATTAAAGTACGGTATGGTATGGTTCTTTTAAAATTTTATGTTTTGATAGATGGTATGGTATGATATGGTTTTTTTAAAATTTAGTTTGATTTAAAGAAGAACCATGGAGAACCACCAAATCCGTGGTTCTATTTTCATGGTTCTTGAAACTATGAAAAAACTATGAGGGAACCATATCATGAAAATAACCATACAACCAAACAAGTGAATTTAAGTTAGTACCATACTATACCATGAAAAAACCATGAACCAAACAAGGCATAAATGGCTAATAAGGCCCAACACTTGAGTCGTCATAGGTACCGGAAATTTTGGAGAATATCAAAGTAAAAAAGTTGATTCTGATACATGGAGAGGGATTTGGAGCTTGGTGCTGGTATAAAACGGTTGCTTTGCTAGAAGAAGCGGGATTACTTCCCACCGCCATAGATCTAACGGGATCTGGCATCAATCTGGAGGATACAAATGCTGTAGCCTCTCTTGTAGACTACTCAAAACCGTTGATTAATTATCTGGAAAATGTTGCTGAAGAAGAAAAGGTTGGGGGATATTTAATATTAATTAAATTTATTAGCCTTTGTTTGTGTTGCAAAAATTAAAATTTCTTGATAGATATTTATTGTGTAGGTGATTTTGGTTGGTCATAGCAGTGGAGGTGCTTGCGTGTCTTATGCGTTGGAGCATTTTCCACACAAGATCTCCAAAGCTATATTTGTGTGTGCTACAATGGTGTCCAAAGACCAGAGGCCTTTTGATGTGTTTGCTGAAGAGGTGGGTCATTACTTATCAATGCTTTCTTTGATTCTTAATTATGCAGTTATAAATTCCTTCCAAATATATATTGACAAATCTAAATCATGATTCCCCCTTCCGTTTTTTCAGTAATACATTTAATTAAAATATGAAATTCCAAAATAGCAGTTCACTTCAAAATTTTATGATTCTTTTCCATTTTTCTTTCATGTATACTCTTATTTACTCTTGTTATTTTCATAATATTAAGTGCACAATTTGTAAGGCATTAAGGGTAGATTAATACTTGCATACCCTTATTAAATGTTTTAATAAAAAATGTGAAATGTATAGCAAGGTTGTTAAAATAACGGAAGTAGTATTATTTATATTGTGTAACTTTATCCTCGAGCATGGCCCTTTAATTTTCTAACACTTGTGTAACAGATGCTTCCAATACTATTACACAATTAATTATTTTAAACCTCTTACGATAAAGAAAAAATTTAAATAGTATTTGAGATCTTTTTGTTTAAAGAAGGAAAAAGTAGAGTCTTTTCAGTTTCATGCATCTTAATTAGAAGGAACAACCCAAATAGCCTTGTAAAATTTAATATATTTAAAGATAGAATAAGATGTGTGCTTTTGTGTCTATACACTTGTTTTGTTGTAAGTAAGGGATGTATTGCAGCTTGGATCTGCAGAACGGTTTATGAAAGAGTCGGAGTTTTTGATACATGGGAATGGGCCAGACAAGCCACCTACAGGATTTATGTTTGAGAAGCAGCAAATGAAAGGTTTATATTTCAATGAATCACCATCCAAGGTATGTCAATATAATCTGCTTTTTTCATATGATCCATGTTTTTAGTCTTTGTTACTTGGCTATATATAATGTCTCATGCATGCTTAATTAATCAAAAGAATGATTTGGCAAATGTGTTCATTTTTTAATTTCATATGGTATTTTATTTTATTCACGGTGATCAAATGCATCATTAACCCCCTCGTCTGTCGCTTTTTCACCTATTGCCCTCGAAGTTCCCTCTCCTTTAAAAAAAGTGCACCTCACAGCATACATTCAAACAGTCTTGGCATGGAGAGTGTAAGACACTCACCTGACATGTGTCAAATTGGAAAAGTCAAACCAATCTTAAGACGACATGTGGCAGTATGTGGTAAAAATTTTCAAAAAAAGAAAATCCTTGAAAAAATTTATTGGAGTCCATATTAATTTTGTTTCCCAACTTCCTTACTGCAACAACACAAACTACCAAGCTTTGTTTAAAATTTTTTCAAATATCAAAATCTTTAACAAATGCGGCAACTTTCATCTAAGTTACCATGGTCATTTTCTGAAATTCTTACTATTGTTCAATATGAAATTGTGGCAGGATGTTGCATTGGCCATGGTTTGTATGAGACCCATCCCACTGGGTCCAATGATGGAGAAGCTGTCGCTGTCTCCTGAAAAATATGGAAGTGGTAGGCGCTTTTTCATTCAAACACTGGATGATCATGCTCTTTCCCCAGATGTCCAAGAAAAGCTTGTCAGGGAAAATCCTCCAGAAGGAGTTTTTAAGATTAAAGGAAGTGATCATTGCCCCTTTTTCTCCAAACCACAGTCACTTCATAAAATATTACTCGAAATTGCTCAAATTCCCTAACCTATGTTATTCTCAAACTGAAAAAAACGATGTATTTATCTTTTCCACAGGCACCAGATCCCTATTGAGCATTGACCATTTGTTTTCTTCCTAAATTAGTAATAAAATTAACTTGATTATTCCAATACTATTTAGAATAGCTGGTGCACTCTTGCACGAGGTGCCTGGTATTTCATTGAATTAATGTGGTTTACCTTTGATTTTTTATAAGCCATTATTTAAGTTTTATTATAAGACAAAATTCAATGCTATTGATTCATTGGTGAAAAAAAAGCAACACATACCTGTAGATAAAAAAAAATATTGAATATAACCAACTATAGTATTAGCTGATTGAGTTGGATGATAATTCAACTCCTTATACATCAACTTAGGTTCGGATCATGATGATTAGTATGGAATTAGAGAGTTGTCCCTTAAATGGGGCTCAGCAATACTTGAGTTCACATAATCAGCTAGTGGGCTGGATAACTAATAAAAACTTTCCAAAGCTACCATTTGTTTCTTCATCAGTGAAAATAATTCACAATCCTAAACTTCAATAAATAAAATATCCTAAGCTTTTCAAAATGTGGGTGTGCCATCAGAGTGCTGGGTTACAACTTCAAATATTTATTTCACCCTAATATGGGCCAAAGCACTAGATTTTATGGAAACTATACTTGTATGTTTTGGTGTTTCAACAATAACAGCAGACAATAGAGAGGTCTTTTGAGGTATTGACTTGATGCAGTATACATTCTGATATTCTAACATATGAACCATAAATTCCTAACTCATATCTCTTCCCCTGCCACTGCCAATTTCTTATTAGTCATAAATTGAACATATATTTTGTTCACAAGTTTCTAATAACTACTTATTGAGTTGAGTTGCTAACTTGTTAAGAAAAGAAAACTTTAACAATGGTAACATCTTCTCGTATTTTTGTGGGACTCTTAAATATTGCAGCACATGAAAGTAAACATAATACCAGCCCAACACAAAATGGTAGAAATAGAATAGCCAAATACGTAATTCCCTTCCCTAGTCAATTATCACTTTAAGGAAAAGATATTACATTATTCCCATAACCAACATTCGCACATACAATTCCCTTTTCATTTCGAAACCAAACATAGTATAGGAGTTCTGTAAAATTAGTTATAGGTTCAGTTTAAATTTGACCAAATCATGACAAATATATATTAAGATTAAATAGCTACTACATGACCAAATTTGAGATACAAAATCTATTCCCCCAAACCAAATCAAACATAGCGTGAGAGTTCGGTTAAATTGGTCCAAAATTCACTTCTACCAGTTAGAGAATCAATTGGACCATATATTCTTCTACCAGTTAGAGAATCAATAGGACACCATATATTCTTCTACCAGTTAGAGAATCAGACTCAAATCAGTACAATGTATCGCAGCTAATTAACATCAGAGAAAAATAACATCCCTACTTTATATGCATTAGTTTGTTAGAGTCTAGTTGAAATCATATTGAGCATTAAAACCACGCGTTTTTTCATCCAGCCTTTAAATCTATCAACCAAATGAAAATCTATATACTTGATTATTTCAAACAGATCAAAGTAAACTCTCGTCCCTTCTCTAGAAGCATTAATCGACACTACTAGTTCTACTCGTTTAAGGACATCCAAATTCTTCTACCAATTGGAGAAATACCTCAAATAAGCACAAGGTCTCTAACTAATCAAGGTCAGAATAAAATACCATCCCTACTTTGGTTGCAGTAAGTTGTTTAGTCTGGTTGAAATCATATTGTGCATGGAAATCACTAATTTAGTTATCGAGCTTTTTACATCTATCAACTCAATGGAATTCAGATATATGACATTATGACCACACCCAAGAAACATCATACCTAGTCCTCATACAAGGGACATCATATACTCTACCAGTAACAGAACTAGACTCGGACTGATACAACGTATCCAACTAAGATCAAAGAAAATTCAATCCGCACATTGGATGAAAAATTGTCTTGTTAAAACCATATTGTGCAATGAAACAGTGTTAAAAGGCGCTCGACTAAGCCCCCAAGTGAGGCGAGTCGGAGGTAAACCGCCTCTCCGACCTAGAGGCGCCACGACATCAGGAGGCGACGCCTAAGCGAGCACCTCAGGTTTGGTATTGAGGCGCCCAACATCGAAGAGGCGAGTAAATTTGAATTAAATCAGGACATAAGTATTTGAAAAAAGGATAGGTGCTTTTATTAAGGTCTTGATTGAAAAAAGAGGCTGAACATGGGAATTAAGTTAACTTCTAGAATTGATTTAGAATAGGATAGTATCTTCTTATTATATTTTACTTAAAATAATAAAGTATACATGGAAAGTAGAGAAAGTAGGTTTTTCTTTAAAAATTGAGCATCCTAATTAGAATTTGAAAGGTTATTAGTTTTAAATCTCATTTATCTATTTAAGAATCAACTGAAAAAAGAAAGTTCCTTGCAGCATAAATCTATACCGCTACATTCAAAATCCAAATTCAGTTCGGTAAAAATGCAACCATTTTTTCTGTACACTTCTGCAATCAGTGAACTTCCATCAAAGTACAACTTCAACGTTTCAATACTTCCATATTAAGAGGTAAATATATTTATTATGCTTCTGATAAATCTACTGATGGAGAAGAGCGATGAGGAGGGGTTGGCTCAGATGGTGAAGAGGAAGAAGACGATAGCTCTGATGGTGAAGGAGATGATTATCTTAGTTTAGATGAAAATGAGTAGTGTTAGCTTTTGAATTATTTGCTAAATTTTAATTTGAGAACTTTTATTCTGTTTTGTGTTTAACTTGGTCATCTGTGTTGTCTAATTCTAAATTTTTCTAGTATAATTTGTTGTTAAATATATGCATATTTATTTTCTTAACCAAAGTAGCGCCTCACTGCGATGAGGCGAGCGCCTATGTGGCGCCTCACGCCTCAGGCATTTCAGATGTGTAGCGCCTCGAGGGCGCCTAGCGCTTTTAACAACACTGATCCATATACATGCATGGACATGAAGATGACTGACCCATTAAACAAATAAAGAGGAAAAATTATCATAGGGAAAGATAGATAAATTATTTCAACAGAAAAAAAAACCACTAACCTTAAGCTTAACTGATCCAAGAAATCCTGCTTTCACCTTCACAGGCAATTGCAGCGCATTAAGCGCCTCTGGCTTCAATTGCATATTTGTTAGCTCTACATCACCTTCAAATGAGAATGCACAAAAAAATTAAAAAACGTACTCTTGAATTAAGGAAGTTGTTCATTTGGTGGAAAATGCTACTAATTTGTAAGAATTTAACATGCTATTTAATCAAGAACGCTAATGAACACTTCTTTTTGCTTTATAAACAAAATACTTGTGGCTAATAATAGAAAATAAAATCTTAAACTTGGTGAAATATATTACATACAACACAATGAATGATTAGAGACGAAACATACATCATACATGCATAAAGTAAGTTATTCAATGACTGAAAATATGTTCTGAACTAAAAGAAACTACAAAAGCTATTTTCAAGACACAAGCTTTTTTAAAGTAAGGGGAGCAACAGCATCAATCCTCAATCGTTGTTGCATGCGTAGGAAAAATATCTTAGCTCATGCTATTTTTTATTTTGTACTCATTTGAGTCAATTTTTACATGAACAAATATGCATAACCCATTAGAAAAACAAAATTAGATATGTAACTATTGAAAATACATCGGTATTAATAGTGTAGTTTGTTCTCCCTACAGCTGTTCCATGGGGAAGCATGTGAAAATATTCAATTTAGTTATTTATCAAACAAATTTGAGTTCACCTATAGATGGATCAACATGGTAATAAATGAGGTCCTTGGACCCCAATTATTTCCAAGAATCAGCATTACATATGCATGAAAAGGAGGTGAAACCCACTCTATTTATCTAGTGCACCCCATAAATATCAGATAAAGAAGAGGAACCTGAGTTTTCTGCATATAACCACACATCCTCTATAAAATACTAAAATGAAACAAAAAAAAATTTTGTTTGTGTTTTTTCTAATAAGCTTCTGTATGATAATAACGGTACACCAAAAATTACAACATATATATATATATGGAGAGAGAGAGAGATATAGAGCAAGTTAAATGTAAGCAAGTCTAAATTCAGAGCATCAACTTTTCGTATTTAAAGTTAAACGATGGTTCAACTACAAAAGAAGAGGTTTGTTCTATGTGACTTTGTTAACAAGAATGTAAACCTTACTTGATGCTTAAAACCATTACCCATCCAATGGTGATAAAGTGCACATTAAGATTTACTTTGTTATACACAAAGTCGCCATAGTAAAACCCCAAATGAATCAGAACTCAGACCGTTTGGAATCATGGTAAAATTACAGAAGCATGGAGACAGAGAGAAGGGGGTATATTTCTACTTTTCAATTTCTAACATGAAAAAATGTATTCAAATTAGATACCAAGTATGAGAACAACAAGGATAACATGCTGCTCAAGTTTATCTAAGGGTGAAAATTTTCTCTTGAAAGAATCAGACAAATCAAAATGAACTCTTATATTAAAAAAATTTAAGGTTTGTGTAGCACATATACAGAGTACAAGAATAGGCACCTTTTCTCAATGTTATTGTTAAATTTGGTCGCAAAGATTCGAGTATATCACAAATTTCAATAAAAAGAAAAGTAAAAACTAAAGCAAACTCAAGTTCAATGGCACAGTTCAATACATGATAGAAGCCCTAAAATCGAATGCATATCGAATTCCTAATAAACTAACTACATAAATTAATCAATGAGTAGAGCAATCAATAACAAGCCATAAAAAAAGGAAAAGAGATGATAATGATCTTAGCACAAACCTTGCCAGACACTTATTTTGAGAGCCTCTTTACTGAGACCTCTGACATAATTTCCGAGGTACCTCTGCAACAGATATGCAACTTGATCCTCCAACATCGTGCCGACGAATTTTTCGAATTCGATTGCAGGATCAGGAAACAAATAGCAGAAGCATCAGTCGCCGAAGTGAATCACTGGAATGGTAAGTAGCACATGAACAAAATTCGAGCGAAATGTGGAAGAGAAAAATACGATTATTATTTATTTTAGAAGAGAGATTCGCAATTTGATGAGCACGTTTGCTTTCTCCATTTTTCTTCCGATTTCTGCTACCAGAACATGGTAGGACTAGTAAGAGCAAAAGGGGCTAAAGGGGCAGTCATCCGCTGCGTAAACTCTACGCTGGACTCGCCCTCCTCCCACAACTAATTTTTTTAAAGGAAGAAAAGGCACTCTATAGAAGAAATTTAACAAATTTTTTGGTCTGTGTGCTGCTGAGTAGTATATCGATTTAAACAATCTATTGCGCTATATTTAGGCTAAATAATTATAACATCTTTTAGTTTTGATATAATATAGTAATTCCTCCTTGTGTTTTAAAAAATTAATTTATGTTTCCCTATGTATTGCATTTATTCATTACTACCTCCCTCTATATATTATTAAGTCTTCTCTTTTAAATATAACGATGTATATATATTTTTTGACAATATTTGTTTAACTGGTTATCACATCTACTGATTTTGTAAGATATTTCATGAATCAATTGTCTTTTTACTTACTTTTGCACATTTATTACATTTTTGTTTTAAAGTTGCGTTAGCAAAAACAAGCATAAAATGGACATATTAGAAGAAATTGAATGTCAAAATATCACAAGCAAAAGTGATTTTATTATAAATGTACATCTCAATGAATTTGAATTAAAAATGACATAATAACATATAAAAAGACCTAACAATATAATAAAAGTAAAGTTTTGAGATATAGTAATGTGAAAATGTAAAATATAATTAATTTTTTAAAACAAAATGAAGCACTGGTGTAATATATTAAACTTGATGAATATTATGATTATTTACCCTTATAATTATTTGACAAATAAAATGTGAGTATAAACTGTAAAGTTGAACCTGATTATCATTCCTCTTTTTCAAATATCTTGCTCAAAATCTCTAATCATTGCCAATTATATATTTATTTACAGATAAAAAGAAGATATATATATATATATATACACACTTTTTCATCTTAATCTGTATTTGTATTTATTTTTCAATGGCATGTTCAATTAAATAGAAAATATATAGTTTTGGAAAATTATAAAACGAAGTTATCATAGTTTATCCTTCAAAATCCTTAAATTAGTGGTGTGTAAATTGATCCGGTGGCTAAAAGAAAAAGTAATACTCCCTTCGGTGCCTAGAGATTGTTATTTTAGTCAAATTTTTATTTTTCCTTTTATTTGTTATTCTCACATATCAATGCAATATTCAACATTTTTTTCCTAATTTATCATTGTATTAATTAGGAATGAGATTAAGTAGTGAAATTATAAGGTAATAAGAAAAGAGAGAATTTTATGATAAAGTAAAAGAGATAAATCATTATAATAAAGTAACAAATGTTTTATTGGTTTTGATGAAAATCATAAAACGGTAATCTTTAGCACCGGAGATAATAATAATTTTTTCCTAAAACAAAGTTACAACAAAAAAAACTATATTTTGTTTATATTCTATTATGAGTTTTCAAAATCTCATGCTGTATCAGTGCTGCCAAATAAGTAATGTATCCAAGTAATAAAAATACATGATTTTAAATTTTGGATGCAAAAATTACTCTCTAATTAATTTTTAGAAACAATAAATCTAAATAGAAAAATAGTGGATTTTTTTTTAAATGATTCAAAAAAATTATGCACTTTTAAGGGCACGTGGCAAAAATAAAATGGAAATTAAGAAAGAGGGTGCATATGTATTTGCAGTAGCTGATCATTGTGAATGACTAGAGTTGTTTTGATTTTGCGGTGAATCAGAACGACGACGTTTAAAGTATCCATACCACTCAACGGAAGGTGACACGTACCGATAGCATGCGTTTTGACTACAAACCAAATCGTAGAGAGATACAGGCTGCAAAGAGTACAGCTGTCTTGACTTGCAAACAAATGCACGCACGTGCCATCTTCTAGTCACGCGATGCCCGGCGTGTCGTATTTTAACTATTCTTTTATTCGGAAAATGATATTTATATGTGGTCACCTATAAATTAAGATTTTTCATTTTTATTGTTTATTTAGTCATCGGAGTTTTATCCCTGTTACATCTATATTCGAGGCGAATGGTACAAATGGATATGGTGGATGAGACTGCTAACAAGGATATTCTACATTCACAAGGTTTTAACTCGAGACCTTGCTTAAGATTTTTCATTTTCATAATCATTAATTAGATCAAAACCTTTAAATAATTAACTGAACTTTGAGATTTTTTTTAATAAAAACAAGTTATTTATTCTCGATCAGAGTCGATGTCAGCCTTAATTAAATGTGGACGGGTATCAAACAAAATCATTTTACATGTCGAATAATCAACTGTTTATCTAACAAATGTGCAACTTGGTTTGTAGACCTACATGCATAAACGATCTTAATTCTATCAAAATGTTTAAAAAGTTCTTATAATCATTCAACAAGTAACTATAGCATACATGTTAGTTTGGCAGGCTAGGTCGGGCTTGAGTTGAGTTTCGTCAGGCTATTGGTTAAAAACATCAACTCAAACATTGTCCAATCACATACTTTATAACTTTGGGCCCTAGGGTTAAAAGGTCCCAAACCAATCCGTGACCCATGATTATTTTTTATTTTAATTTTTTATTAGATTCTATGTAAAAATTTAACAAAATATAAAAAAACGTGTTAAACTTTTCATATAATTGTACTATTTACTCAAAATATAGCTAAGAGTATAAAATTAATAGGAAAAAACACAGCAAATCTTAAATAATTATTAATTTTATATGTAAATGTATAATAAATTAACTTATTATTCAGGCTATGACGGGTTTGAGTATTTACATATTTTATACCAAGATCGACCAATAAATCTTCAGGTTTTGACAATCTCGAACTAGGATCGGGTAAAATGAAAATAAGAATGTCCAATACTAATCCATGAGAGCGGGCTGAGAAAAAACCCATCAAGAACCCAACCCAATGAATAGGTATAGGAGAAAGAAATTATAAGCATCATTTAAAGCATTAACTATATTAATGGCATCCATTTCAAGCATACTGTGATCAAATTGGCACCAAAACCGGCCTTATTTACAAGCAAACATGACATAAGCTTAGAGCCCCAAAATACAAGAGGCTTATAATTTTTTTTTGAAGAAAAAGACATAGTTATATTATTTTACCAAGTGAATACTACAATGACGAGGATTATCATACCATTCCCCTAACATTGAATCTAAAGCAACCATAATTAATTGTATGTCATACTATCCAATTTCTGATTTTATTTCCTCTAATCACCGTTGCTTACTTTTATTAAAAAAAATTAGACTAATTAATAACAATAATTGACATGTTAATGGAGTGTGCTAATGGTTTGTTACAAATTTGCTTTCCTTATTCTTAATTAGAATGTTGTTTGCAATTTTTAAGCGGTATATATGATTAAATTAACTTGTGTATCAAATTAGTTTTTCTATCCTGCAAGAAGCATGATTTATTGGATTTATATTCAAAGCATTTTTGAATTTTAAATTCCTTCTTAGTTCTATCATATATTTCATTTTTTTCAAAATTCCTCTTCAATTTTTCTAATATTTGCTGAAAAATCAAGTAATTTATTCATTTATTCCTAAGACTCTGAATTTTGTAAAACCGGCACTGATTAACACTTCTTCAACTGGTTCAACGCTCTACGACAACTCAAGCCATTGACTGCAAATGCCCACCAATGGCCTGGTAAAAGTGAAGCTCGGGAAGCTTGAAATTTGATATATTAATATTACAACACTTCAATATCGGATATTTTCCTAGGAAATGGAAATGATCTTTACATACTATAAAGAAATGAACTTATTTATTTGAAATAAATTAAATTGAATTAGAGCAAAAACTAACAATTTAAAAGGGAAATTGTCAAAAATGCCTTATTGTACTAACTGACTTTTTACTCAAGTTTTGGTCCATTACTTTTTTATTCTAAAACTAATCCAAAATTTTTTTTATACGCTCCATTTTTCATTTTTATCTTTGTACGTACTTCCTAATTAACCTCTTCACATTATCCATAACTGATTCTCACTCTCATTAATTGCTTTCCTTGCTTTCTCCTTGCCTTTTATTTCGTACGATTTCTCTTCATTTTGCTACGTTTCAAATTCTAACATAATCTCAACTCGTGTTCGTCATTTTTTTTCTTCCTATGGTTTGTAATTTCATTTTCGATCTTCTGTTGATTCTCCTCTGCTATATACGATTTGTCGATCACGATCATATCATCTTCTTCCTCTATTGTGGAACCTAACCAAGCAAGTGAGATCACATGTAAAGATGAGAATTAGAAAAATGGTATATAGCTGGTAGGAAGTTGGTATTTGAACAATTTTTCAATAAAATATATTCATTCATGCTTGATTTATTTACCAATAATGTATATATCAATTTAAAATTGAAGGAAAAGCACATAAAGGTCATGTAGAAACTAACAGTGTTGAAAGCTTGTTAAAATAACATGAGTTTATACTCAATACCGGCAGTATACCAGCAGTATATTAGTTTAAAATAACATGCTTTAAAAAGATATAAATACTAGCAGTATATCAGTAAAATACCAGCAGAATACTAGTTGGATATTTTAAAACTTGTTAAAATGCAGAAATTGGGCCAGTTACTAGCTGAATACCAGCTGTATACCAGCACAATACCAGTTGGACATTTTAAAACTTGCTATAATGCAAAAATTGGATCAGTTACTAGCTGAATACCAGCTGTATACTAGCAGAATACCAGTTGGACATTTAAAACTTGCTAAAATGCAGAAACTGGACCGGTTACTATTTGAATACTAGCTGTAT
>CATIWQ010118455.1:0-11386 GCA_949673415.1 Euphorbia schlechtendalii | reverse complement strand
TACATGTATATATGTATGTATGTATATATATATATGTATGTATGTATGTATGTATATGTATGTATGTATGTATGTATGTATGTATGTATATATATAGTATTATATAGTAGTATATTTTTATTGTTTGTGTGTATTTTAAGTTAGTGTGATTTTAAAATAAAAGAAAAAAATTTTGGATTTTTAACATATCGCGCTCGTGAATTTGGTTGTCGGAACTCACTGTTTCTATATGGAGAAAGTCACGATCGTGACTGGCTTTCGCTATCCGACCTGTGCGATTTTACACCAGTTATTATTGTAACGGCTATATTTCTAACGGTTATAAATCAAATATATCCTTTGGAACCGCTATAACTGCCATAATTCCTTTATATATAACTACTTTCCTCATTGATTTTCACAAATCAATCACTCTTTTACACAACTATAATCTTTTGCAAACAAGTTTTCTCTGTTTTTTTCCAAATTAAACACAAATCCTTCTTTCAATTTTGAATTCAATGGCCCCTCAAGAAATCAGCAGCAACTAAGGGGAAGAATAAATTGGTCAACCAACAAAGCAAGTATGGATGCCCTTTTCCTATATACAGTGACGAAGAAATTAAGCGGTACATAAGGATGATGAACTTTGAAATCTAAGGTACACTATTTTATGATCCTACTTTTGCGATTGATGCTGGGATTCATGCGAAAGTATTGGAATATTTTTTATTATTTGGGTTGGAAAGCTTCATGAACATGCATTTCCCATTTAACGAGGGATGGGTTCTCGAATTCTTGGTGACTATTCAAGAAGATGAGAATTTCTTGAAAAGGAAATTTAGGAATGGAGGAGAAGAATATAAGTTCACTTTTATGGATTTAATCAAATGGTTTTGTTTTGGAGGAACATATGAAGAGATCGAGAAGGAAGAAGATTATGATTTAACGAGTGTTTGGACTGAGTTACCGGGATTGGATCGATACGATGTCAAAAACTCATCCAATAAAAACATTCGAAGCAATAGTCTTCTTTACATCCATAAGTTTATTTCTCAAAGTCTATTCTTTCGACACGAAACTACAAAAGTGTCGATGAAAAATTTGGTTATATTGGAGTGTGCGGTTTCAAAATTAAGGCCAAAGTTTCCGATGTACGTGATAGAATCCATCACTAGTCTTACTACACATAAAAAGGCTAGAGTTGGAGGTGCAAATATGATTTACAGAATTATTTTGGGAGCAAAGAACAAACTACCATACCAATATAGTCCAAGAGAGAGATTCAACTTTATGGGAGGAATTTACTTGAAGAGAACGGGGTTAGTTAAAGAAGACGAAGGAGGATTTACATTTCTACTGTATGAGGTAAGGGTAAGGAAACTAAGACCAATAGATGAATCTACTTCTTGAGAAAACCAACATGATGAAGATATTGAAGAGGTTCAAATCGGAAGTAGTGAGGCAAGACAAACTTTCGGGAGTACAAATGAAGATACCTGGAGAGGAAAGGTCGTCAAAGATGTCGATCAAGCATGCCTAGATATAGCCTCCATACAGCAAGATGTTCATCAACTAACAAAATCCAACATGTCTTTGAACCGCAAGTTGAATACATACTTCAGAATGAAGAATTTAAATATATCTCACCGAGTCCTCCAGATTCAAGTTCGAATGATTAAAACGGGTTCAATTTCTTTTTCTTTTGTTTTCTTTTCGTTTATGTTTTTAGTTTAGTTTTTCATTTTAGTTAAGTCTCTCACAATGAGGACATTGTGTTCTTTAGTGTGGGGGGGCATTTGTAACCGTCCCAAAAATCCAAAAAAATAAATAAAATTAAAAAAGTTGAAGAATATGAAAATTTTCTTGATTTCATGTCATTTATACATTATCCATACGTATACTATACTAACATATGTTCCAAGGTTATTGTGAGTGTTAGGTATTTCAAGTTTGATGTTAGTGCATATTTCGAACAAAGTATTTCGAGTATGACCACACGTTGAGAGTGTGAGCGCTTTATGGCACAACACTTAGCATTTGGCAAGGATGAGTGATGAGTAACATTCAAAAGCAACATTCCAAGTAAGTTTTGATATATGTTTCAATGCAACACGAATAGTATAAGTTATATAGTTTTAGTTTAATGCTACCGATAAGTTTTAAGTGGAATAATATCTAATAGTGTTCTTACTATGAATTTTATATGTTATTCTCGAATACGTCCTATAAGTATTGAGTGTGTTTAAAGTGTTGGGAAACTATAGCCATAATACTTTGAAGTGATCAATAAAGGATGAGGGTATTAAGAGTGAAAAATCAAAAGAAATAGAGGATAACCAATGAGTTATGCAAAAGGTGAGGAATGGTACGGAGCAGAAACTGCAACCATTCAATGAGTGAAAAAAGAAAAAGTAGCATAGCACAAAAAATGGGTGCAAAGTACAAATCTGTACTTAAAAAACATATGCTTAAAAGAAAAAAAATGAGAGAAAGCGGTATGGAGCATAAAATGCAACCACTAAAAAAAGGGGAGAGTGGTATAGAGCATAAAATACAACCACTAAGTGTTTTAGCATCCTAGGTTACCTAAAAATGCCTTGAGATCAAACTTTCCAAAGTGTGCTCCTTTTATCCTTTATACTTTATACTATACTTGAGAGAAAGAAATATTCGAGCAAGCATATAACACTTATATGAAGATGCGATTCGGTTGACTCTCCATTAAGAGCAAAGGTATGCAACTGGACTATCTAAATTGCACATTACTAATTTGTGGGAAATTTCAAATATTTTCTTGAACCTTATGCAACGTGGGAATGTGATACTCACTACAATAGTCTTTCGCCAAATGAAGTACGAACTTGAATACTAATTTATACACTTCTATTATTTTTACCTTGAGGATAAGGCAAAAATTAAGTGTGGGGGTGTGATAAGTGTATAATTACACTTATTATCATGACATTTTCAATCATAAAATGATATGGTTTTGAGTCATTTTATACTTCATATAAAATATTTCACGTGGTATGTAGTTGTTTTTTATGCAAATGCAGAAACTAGGCAAATCTTGGGAGTAAAATGATCAAAATTGGAATTCTATGTAAAAAGAGTGAAAAAGGTGCAAAAAGATGCGTGGAACACAAGGATTTGGCTTAGGATCGAAGTTGTCAAAGATCGGAAAAGTTTCAAAGAAGAATCATGAAGAAATAGCATTTCACAATCGTGACACCTATTCGCGGTCGCGACTTATCACTCTTCATAAATAGAAAACTGCCAACCAATGTTCACGATCGCAATATGTGATTCACGATTGTGACTTGTAACTGTTAATGGTTATCTCATTTCAACTACCAACTGCCAGATAACAACGATCAACCGCCATCAACTACCAACTGAAAAGACACCCTTTGGAAGTCAACTAATCATGAAAAGGTGCCTTTCCATTGTGGATGAGGATGAATCTTTACATCCAATCAAAATGAAGTGATGAAATTCTTTGCCAATGGACACGACTCTTCGTTTGGATAGAACCAACCCTTCATACTCTATAAATAGGATTGATAGTGTGATACATGTTAGACGTGTACGTATAGATAGAAAGAAGAAAATTATATAAATTACGCTAGTTCAAAGTCTTAGCGAGAAAAATGTATAAGTGATTCTATTCTTTTTTCTATCACTATATTTCTACACAAATTTGAGCATTTATTGTATGAGTGTTATTACAAAGTACTTATCAATAAAAGTTTTCATTCTTCAACATTCTTTTATTCGAGATTCACAAAGAAAAGCATCCTAGCGGAGGTTTTGTACTAGTCGAGACCGAATTCAAAGTAGAAACAAGAATTGCGGGAATCGACGACTCCCATTAAAGAGTGGATACGATTTGATCAACTTTAGCTTTCACTTGCATACCTTACAACTTTACCTTATTTTCTGCTTATACTTTCTATTTCAAAGTTTACGATATATTCATGTGTCGTAACGAGTATTTCATCTTGCGTCATTTATAATAATCAAGTTATATGCTTTCGAGTTAATTTTAAGAGTGATTTTGGGGTTAACAAGATTGTGTATAATCACTGGATCTATGATTATAACGCTGTTTAGTGAGCCAACATTTTTGGAATGGTAACTTGCTAAATATGGCTATGTGACAACGACCCGTATTAAGCATAGTAATATTGTTATCTAGATTTTTATAAGTGTCATAATTCGTTTAACCTAGACTTAGAAAAGTCATCTCATGTGCTGCTCTGCGGTGAATTATTGAATATTAGGAAGTCTAGAACCGTATTTGTTGAAGTTATCTAGTGTATGAAATATTCTTAATGATTTTGCATATTTTTCTCTGTTAAACTTGTTCTTAGGGAATATATATATATATATTTTACATCTTCTCTAGTCTGTTCATACATTTGTCTATTATCCAAATATCCAAATCCCTCTAATAAAAATTCACTACTTTTGTTTACCCCGCAACTCTAGTTGGTCTTCAGAACCAAATTCCTTTCCTGTGGGATCAATATCTTTTAAAACTACAACGAAAATTTATACTTGCAGTGGTCACCATTTTTCTATTTTGATAAGCGGTATTGACAACACATGTTTGTATTTTGAACTTTTATCTTATCGGTAGATAAGTGGGGAACAAGGTTCTTAGCTTCATCACTGAATATAAGCCCTCTAAATTAGTATAGTATAAACCTTGTGATCAATGACTGCCAATTCAACCACAAAATCTAAGTATATAGCTACTTCAGAAGTGGCTAAGAAAGTTATCTAGCTTAAGGGATTTATTGGTAATCTCAGTGTGGTGTCTAGCATTGTAAATCCAATAGTGGTCTATTGCAATAACAATGGGGCTATTGCTCAGTCAAAGGAACCACGGATAAAAAAGAACCATCTCATTCAAGAGATAGTAGCCAAAAAAGATATAGCTTTAGAAGACATCCCAATGGATCAGAATCTAACGGATGGGCTAACTAAACCATTGACTCAAGTTAAACATGACCAGAATGTTAACGAGTATAGCATGAAGCACATGGATAATTAGCTCTAGTGCAAGTGAGAGATTGTTAGACATGATGTATGCCTTAGAGGCAATTAGAGCGAAATGTTTTAATTAGTTATAATGTACAAACGATTTCAGATTATTGTTAATAATAATTAAGGCATCTTTGTAGCTTATCAGTGTTTTCAATTTATTTATGTATCTCGTTGGATTCATATATGTATAATACTATATATATGAGCATTGATAAGACAAAGTCCATGATTACTTCATAGCGTAAAAGTGCGAGGACATTGAGGGAGTTATCTGGTGTGAAAACTACACATATGTGTTACCATGAATAGTCTAAATATCCCTAGTCATAGTTTCATTGAGACCAAACATCAATAGAACGAATAGACTAGCATGTGTAGGGTTACTCCTTGGATTAGATCCAAGCAGCTGATCTCACGAGCCCAAGGTGATATCTTGAGTTAACATATGAATGTATTTAGGTAATACATTGGAGACCGCTATAAGATAGACACTCGGAAATAACTACACCATGTGTTGGTGTCATGTCTTATTACAGTAGCAGTATAAGTATCCTTAGACCTGAGATAGCGGTTACCTTATATAGTAGTTGCTATACTTTTGTTCATACTTATTCATACCCTGCGATCAAGATGATACGGGTGATTACAAGTATAATGATGATCATATGTTGGTAAGCCGAGTAGTCAAGATGGGATACATTGCCCCTGATATAGTGATATAATGGGAGATGTACCTTAGGGCCCCTTGTTAAAGTGACACACTCATAAAACTCTGATCAGAGTATAAGATTGATATAACAGTTTCTAGTCAATCTTGATACATAATGGTGAGTGGTCTTATTCGTGAACAAGACTGATTCTAGGATAGCTACGGCTATTACATGAGCTGACACTTAATCCGAGCTCAATAAACTAGATGGTACTTAACCTGATGGAAGGAGTGTATTGTATTGGTTACTACACCAGAACCAGATCAAGTCACAGGCACGTGACGTTCCAAGTATCGGGGGATCATACGCATTTGCTAGAAAACCCATTTAATCATCTAGAGCTATCGGGTTCCATATCGATTTGGAATACAGATCCTAAAGGTTACCGGATGGGAAGCCAAGTTTAGGTTAACCTCTGGCAGCTCTATACTTTAGGATCCTATGAGATTACACACTTTGGGTCTTCACCGGACTAAGTAAAGAACCTATAGATTGGGTCTATGTCAAGAATATATGCTTATCTAATTCTTTAGAAGAATTATTAATTGGTTGGACCAAATTGATAATTAAATGATATAAAGAGGAAGATAGGGAAAAGTGCACGGAGCGGAGCAAGGGAATTTTTCCCGTTGTGAGTGGGCCCCAAACGAACATAGGTTGTTAGGAGTGGGGCTTGCGCGGCTACCCCGTGAGCTAAAAAGCTGGCGGGCTGCTAGCGTACGAGCAAGCCCGCGCACGCTGCCCATGGTAGCGCTTGCACGGGCTCTCCCCGCAAGCCCATGCTTGCGCCACAAGGTAAGCCCGCTAGTGTTTGCCTTGTGAAAGGGAGCTTCGGGTTAGCCCGCAAGTTGTGGCCAACCCTTTTGTGGGATGGGAATATTCCCATCGCACATTGAGTTTTAAAAGGAGTCTAACACTTCCCCTTTTCCCTATATATAGGCCTCCCATTCTCTTTATTTTACACACTTCAGCTCAGCTTTTCTCTCTGAGTTTGACATCTCTTTCTTCATGCGTTGTGTGAGATTCTTCACGAGTTTCTTCAAACAACACAGAATTCTTTAGAATGCTCTTTCTATTTGAAGTGAGCCTTCTTAGTTTATATTTTCGGGTTGGTTTTTGAGCAGTCTAACAGCTGTTGTCTACTAATGGGTTCTACTTCAACGAGGTTTTTATCGATGAAGATCCATGTGGATCAATCATTGAGGCTATCCTAGTTTGGAGGCTCGTGCTAACAAAGTTCCACCTAATTTCTCTAAGTGAACGCCACATCCAAAAGGAAAGAGAAGCATGCATCAACTGGTAATGTTCTAAACTTAGATCCTAGGTTTCTTTTATAAGTTTTATGAACCTATCAGCATCTATGAAACGTTTTAACTTAGATTATATCAATCATGGCATGTTTAGGAGATCCTTTAGGTTAATTTTAAGTTTTGAAATTCTACCTTGCAATGTTGCATGTTCAATTACTGTCTTGATTAACCAGCAGGTTCAATCGTGGATTTCAATTCAAACCGGCCTGATCCAATAACCAATGATGAGATTGCCTTTACGCTATTAAGAGGGCCATCTCCCGAAGCTAAGACCTACAAGGAACTGACATCACGGGCTATCTCGGTTTCTAGCTTTGAGGTGGAAAAATGGTGGGGAGAGCTAACATATCGGCCCGTTTCCGATTCATCCTATGAACTTGTACTTTTTATCTCAAAATTTGGGTAATTCTGACAAGTAGTGAGCTTCCTAATTATAGCTTTAATGTTGAAAAAAATTCCCCCAATCGAGGCATTAATCTTCTTCTCCAAGACACCCAACGGAACACTCATGACACAAGATATAACATCAAGCCGATCCGGCTTCTCAAAATTATAATTGATGGAAGTCAACTTCCCTATAACGGTTGCCACATCTTTAATCAAGGTCTCTGTGATAATGGCAGGTGGTAATCCAAAAAATTCCACATTACACAGTTGCTCTTAGGGAATAAAATCCAAAGAGAACGGGAATACCTCTACAAATAAGTCATAAAGAGACCTCCAATCTCGTTCCGAAAATCCAGCTAAGGCGTTATCTGAGTGAAACGAGATCACCACCAAGCCACCACTTACCGGTGTAATGAAATTAACCACAAAGTTTCTATCCCGAATGATAGAGAAGATGTCTGGAATGAAACTGATCTTCCGCACCTTGGAAAAGTAAGAAAAATGAACCAACTAAGCTTTCTCAACGGTTTTGTTTAGATGGAGTTCAATCGGCTTAGGATCCGAAGCAAGAACCTGAGCATACGAAAGCGAATCCTGTGGCCATCCAACGAACAGCTTTCCCTTACTTGCACCCGAAATAGCCGAATTTGCATGGCTTTTTGGATTGGGATGCACACGTGCATGGCTGGGTAGATGTTCCCGCTTCCCATATCTCGCTTTATAGGCATGAAGCCTAAATATACCAATCGCAATAGCGTTTAGACAAAAAAGCGCTTCATGAATTGGGATTGACCCCTCCAAAGAAAGAAAACCGAAGCAGTGATTTCTTGAATTCCTTTTTAACGCAACATACACCCGACCAATCAAACCAAACTTCAGAAAGACGATTCTCATTGCATTCTTATCATGGGATTCCGGGAAGTTCTCGAAGTATATCTGAGATACGTTGGCGGCTAGGGGTTGATTTCGAGTTGATGGTTGGGCAAATGGATGAGGACGGCTTGGTGGGTTTCGGTTTTGGGCTGGCAAGGGGATGGCACAATATGGTTGAGGAAGGGGGATTACTGTCGGCCGGTAAGGATCCGACCAGATGGGGTTGAAGTTGTTGGCAGCGGCTAGGGTTAGGGTCTGACATCGGGTTGGGCTTCAAACAATTCCTTTTGATTGATTTCATATCACATTTTCATTTGCAGGTTAACGATGTAAATAAAAGGAATGAAACAAGAATAAATATTAAACGATTTTGTTTAAAAGCAAACTTTATTAATGTAATTTGGGATAATTTTAAACGTTTTTCTTTGTTATTACATTTTGGATTTCTAAGTCATTAGTTTGGATACCAATTAGACATAGTCCGAGTGGTACATTCACAAAGTGGGTGGTGTGATCAGGGTTTGAATCCTGGTACCTACAATTACTTCAAAAAAAAGTCATGAGTTTGGATAGTTTCTATATAGCACATTTTCAAATTTACTAATTGCATTTGTTTGAGTTTGAACTTTGCTCTTAATAGGAAAATACTAAATATACGAGTCACTCCTAATACGAAAAATATTCTCTTTAGGATTAGGACGGGGATTCCTTGAAACCCAACTACACCCGCACAGGTACAGAATGAGTGTCATAAAATCCTCGGTATGCTAAATGGAGAAAATCCGAAACTACCCCTGAAAATATTGAATGCGGAATGGGGGTTGTATCACCCGCACCATACCGTCCTATTGACATCCCTACATGCATTGCTTTCTTTCCCCTTTT
The DNA here is from genome assembly GCA_949673415.1 of Euphorbia schlechtendalii. NCBI lineage: Eukaryota > Viridiplantae > Streptophyta > Magnoliopsida > Malpighiales > Euphorbiaceae > Euphorbia > Euphorbia schlechtendalii. The sequence goes on along the minus strand of CATIWQ010118455.1, from coordinate 2,187 downwards.
TCCTATCGGCCTAACTCGTTAACTCTTAGGGCTCGTTTTGGTTGGCGGAATAGCTATTCCGTGGAATTGAAGAAAAAAGAATACAAAAAATGTGAAGTGTTTGCCTAGAGCCCGTCGTCGGGATGGAGTAGCTATTCCGAGCTATCATACAACTCATGGAATAACTATTCCCTTCTCGAGAGGAGGAATAGCTATTCCATGAGTTATATGATAGCTAGGAACAGCTATTCCATCATGACGATGAATTCTAGGCAAACACTCCATCTTTTTCCATTCGTTTTTATCCTATTCCGTAGAATAACTATTCCGCCAACCAAACGAGCCCTTAATTGATTGTTTATTCGCAGTTCTAAATGTATGTCTAATTTTTTTAAAGAAAAAATAATATAACTTACTATATTTTAGTAAAATATTTTCTATCTTAGTTTTCAGAAAATTTATTTTACATACTTTTTTAAAAGACGATGGAAAACATTGATCAACAGTCCCAAATTCCGAACACTCTCCAGGGTACTCATCAAATTACAAAAAATAAAAGCCAACTTTATATTCAACCTGATTTCTAGGTTAAATAAGTGTATATATTATGAGAAAATTGTCAAGCTAAGTATACAAGTCATATGATAGGGAATAGATGAATTATTTTTCAATACTACAAAAGTAGATTATTATATAGACGCAGTTACTGTTGTTTTTTACAATTCAAAATTGTTTTGCACACTTATATCATAAAAAAGTTTTACGCTTTTGTTTTGGGAAACATATACTACCATCGTTCCTTTATATATGTCCATTTAGGATTTTCATCAAAATTAATAAAAAATTAAGTACATTACTAAAATGTTAATTTGTCCTTTATTTTATCATACTATAATTCTCTTTCTTTTTAATCACCAATTTATAATTCAGTCAATATTATAATCTCTCTACTAATTAATATATACAAAGGTAAATCAGATAGAAAAAATGGTAAAAAATGTATTGAAAATCTAAAATAACAAACAAAAAGGAACATGATTAAAAAGCTAAAAAATGTTACATAAATGAATACAGATAATATACAATAAACTCAAAACTATTGTCCCGTACATATATCTCGAATATTCAGTAATTTGAACACCATTTTGAGTTGTAATAATGACCATCTTATGCTGTGTAATAATAAGAATAATAATAATAATAATAATAATAATAATAATAATAATAATAATAATAATAATAATAATAATAATAATAATAATAAAAAATTCATATATGACTTGTATTTTAAGGAAAAAAGATCATCTACATCTTGAAAACGAGATATTGGAACTAGACTTGTTCACGGACATAGGTAAACTAGATCACGCCTGTGGGAATGGTGGTGTAGTGTGGTGCGTGGCATTTACGTGTAGCAGTAGTAAATGTTGTATTATTGATGCTTTCGGCCACCGTCCACTATGTAATACTATGCAACACTATGCGTGGGACCCTATGTTTCCCTATTATTTATGGTTGTGCTATTGAATTTTCCTATAAATAGGATTTAATTTTTCTTATTCATTACACCTCAGAGATAAGAAATAAAATTTCTTTCATATTCTCTCTATGCCTCTTTTCTTATAGCTATAATATTCTTGCAGTTATACTTTATTTCCAGCACGTTATCAGCATGACCTTGCTCTGTCAAAAATCCAACCAAATATTCCTAAAGTAAGGTGTGCTTTATTATCAAATATGTCTCATTTGAAAAATCTTGATTTTGCTCCTCTTGATGTATCTGGGAAAAACTACTTAACTTGGATGCTCGATGCAAAAATATATTTAAGATCACTGGGTCTTGATAGATGTATCATTGAACAATAATAATGCCTCAACACAACATAAAGCATTGGCCCTAGTTCTTCTCCGCCGTCACCTTGATGAAGGACTTAAAGCAGAATACCTGATTGTTGAAGATTCTGCAGATCTGTGGAAACAGCTGAAAGACAAGTATGATCACTTAAAGAAAGTATCTCTACCATGAGCTCGATATGAATGGAATAACTTGCGATTACAAGATAAAAAATCTATAAGTGAATATAATTCTGAACTTTTTAGAATTACTTCAATTTTGAAATTATGTGGAGAGCCAAAATCTGACGATGAATTACTGGAAAAGACATTTTCCACTTTCCATCCAAATAATGTTGTCCTGCAGGAACAATA